>JAODAL010050096.1:0-27680 GCA_025379985.1 Phyllomedusa bahiana
CTAAAGGTGGCTTCCCCCTGAGTCCCACTTGGATTTATTTAAAAAAAAAACTTGATTTCCTAATGCGCATGGACTGGGTAGAGGCCGCCTTGCAGAAAGAAAAAAGGGTGAGGAAGTTTTTTGAACTATGGGAAGAATATATAAACACATTGCCGACGGATACTAAGGGTAATGTAAAGCGCTGTTTTGAGCCAACACTATGGTACCAGGGTAGACAACTGGCGGGTGCTGATCCAATAGATCTGCAGACGGAAGGTGGTTCATAGGCGAGAATTACAGCACTGGAATCTGCTCATAGAAGATACAAAATTATAGATACTGGGATGGTAATATAGTGGCCTGCGGGAGCAAATGCGCCCGTTGGAAGCACTGGTGGGGAAGAGGGGAGTCGCACACCTGAGCTAATGTTATAGAAATGGGAGATGAGATACACTGCAGCATTAGAAGTTAATTGGGTTTGATTGAAGTTGTTTTTGCACAGTCGTAAATGAGCAGTAACGATACTGTAATTTAATATGCATATGACTGTGTAATGTTTACTATGTTTTTTGTTAGAAACTAGAAATAACAAAAAAGAAAAGGAAAATAACATTGTCCTTGGCTAAATGATCATATTGTATTTTTGATATAATATTTGTAGTGGAAAGATTTTATGATAATATTTGTTATTGCTTCTTTCACTTTGTATGTGTCAAGGATTAATTTTAATAAAAACAATTAAAAAAAAAAAAAAAAAAGAAATAACACCTAGAAGCTTAATGCTAGCCTGTAATCAAAAAGCATTTTCTTTGAATTTGCAGCATAAACGTAAGTAACTTCTGCATCAATATTTTTGTTTTATTGCTTACAGTTGCTGCACATCCTAACGATGAAGCCCTCAAGAAACAAATTACTGTTCAGCTTCAGTTCCACCTGAATGAGCTGGACAAAAAGCGCAGGGTAAGAAAAGTTTGACGGTTGTGTATGAAAGATCTAATGAAGTGTAGGCTAATTGACTGTCACGATGTGTGCCACGGTTCCTGCTCCACACTGCGGACACACTCGTGTCTGTCCTCCTCATCCCCGCCGGAACTCACCTCCTTCTGCTTCACTCCCATCCTCTGCTCTGGGCCGCCACATGTGTACCTCTTCCTTAGGGCGCACACATGCCAGCTCTTTAAAATTTAAAAGGACAGTATGCCACTAATACCACCAATAATCTTCCACTGCCTACTTTATCTGGCCACTTCCCCCTGCCACCTGTGCCAGTTATTGGTGATTATAGAAATTGCCTCTTCTGCGGTACAATGGAAACTCTAGGACCTGTCGAGGTTTCTTGAATCAATGTATGTTCCAGTTTCAGAGACCTCCATTGCCTCCACAAATGGATCCTTGTGATGACCCCATGCAAGTGGAGAGAGCTCATTTGTCTGAGGAAGAACGCACTTGCAGACACCTCCTGATTCTCTGCTTGTACTGTGGCAGCAAAGAAAACTTCCTGAAGGACTGTCCATTTTGTTTTGGAAACTTCAACGCCTAGGGTTCATGGAAAAGCACCTCTAGGCAAAGATGCTACCAGTCCATGCCAGTCTCTATTCTTGCTCAGTTCGGTGTCAACTTCCAAGTCTCCGCATTCTTGGTTTTAGTATCTGTGGGGAATTTTATAAACCTGTCTCTGGTCTCACATTACTGTCTGCCAGTCTCTAATTTGGACATGCTCCTGGTAATCTTGTCTATCAGTGGAGAAGTCCTGACTGCTCCTCACAGTATCATATTGAGCCTGTGACTCTACAGATTTGGGCGCTTCATAAAGAGATGATCACTTTCTACATTCTCTCATGTTCCACCTCATCTCTCCTCCTGGGGCCCCATGGCTGCAAATGTATGCTCCTGTATTTGACTGTAAGATAGGCGAGGTCTTCCATAGGGGACAGCACTGCCACTCCTGGTGTCTTACCTCACTTTGTCATTCCTTGACTACCATCTACTTATCAAGAATTTGGGAATGTATTCTGCGAGAAAAAGGTGGGATCCCTTTCCCGCTCACGGCCCTACACTTATCCTTGGATCTCCCGCCAAGCACGACCCCTTCCTCGTGGAAGAGTTTGTCCTTTATTGGTACCTGAAATGCAGGCTTGTCGGCCCAATAAAAAAATTTACAGAAGGGCTTCTTAAATTGTAAATTGTCCTCTCCAGCTGGTGAAGTTTTTTTCTTTGTTTTGAAGAAGGGCGGTTCACTTCTCCCTTGTATACATTATCGGGGCCTAAATAAAATCACAATAAAAAAACAGTACCCGCTGACATCTTGGAGCTCCTTGATCAACTTTGTGGAGGTGATAAGGTCTTCACCAAGACCTACGAGGGACCTATAATCGGATACGTATCTGGCAAAGAGACGAATGGAAGAACGCCTTTAACACCCGTGATGGGCATTTCGAGTACTTAATAATGCCCTTTGGTCTTTGTAATGCCACCGGCGGTCTTCTAAGATTTCTTCAACGAGATCTTCCGCGACCTCCTCTATGTCTATGTTGTGGTTTATCTTGATGACATTTTGATCGTTTCCTCAGATTTACCATCTCATTGTCATCATGTACGCTTGTTTCCTGAACATTCTGCAAATTAATCTTCTCTATGTAAGATTGGAGAAATGTCTGTTTCAGCAGTACAGCCTGCCCCTCTGGGGTACATAGTCTCCCGACATAGGTCTTCAAATTGAATCCAGCGAACTGGCAGCTGTTCTCCGGGTGGCAGGTCCTTGGGGTCTTAGGGCGATACATTGCTTCTTGGGATTTGTTATTTACCGGCGTTTATTCCTTATTTTTCTACCTTGTTAGCACCTATCGTGGCCTTATGTAAGTAAGGTAATAACCCCAAGCTCTGGCAATCTAAAGCCACCTCTGCTTCAGCATCTATCCTGACTTGTCCTGACCCAGAGCAACCCTTCTTCCTTGATGTGGAAGCTTTTTCGATGGGAGCAGGGACCAGGCGCTCTCAAAAAACCTTTAAAGGAAAATCTGTCATCTGTGGCTTCTTCTCCAAGACTTTTTTGCCCGCCGAAAGAAACGACATCATAGGTGACTGTGAACTGCTAGTCATTAAGTTGGCACTCGAAGAGTGGCGTCATCTACTTGAGGGGGCACAACAGCCCATCAATATCTGCACTGATCACAAGAACCTGCTGTATCTTCAAACCGCACAGAGACTGAATCCCTGTCACGCTCAATTGTCTCTCTTCTTCTCCAGGTTCAATTACCTATTATATTTTAGGCCTGCGTGGAAGAAAATTAAAGCTGATGCCCTATCCCGCTTCTCTGATATTTTGGGGCTAGACTCAGAGCCACAGCACATTATATCTCCAAAATGTCTGGTTCCCATAGCACCCATCTCCCTTCGGCCGGTATCCCCTGGGAACACCTTTGTGCATCTCACCTCCATTGGGGTCACTCCTCCAAGCTTGCTGGGCATCCTGGAATCCTTAAGACCCTCTTACTAATTTCTCATCATTACTGGTGGCCGACTCTCTCCCAGGATGTCAATGATTTTGTGGTCGCCTGTCCTAATTGTGCCCATAACAAGGGTCCATGTCAGAAACTCGACAGTCTCGTACTACTTCTGCCTATTCCAGACTCACATTGCCATAAACTTTATTACAGACCTACTACCTGTACAGTCATTTGGATTGTTAATGGCAATTTGCTATAATGTCGCATTTTGTGCCTCTGTCTGTTTTGCCTTTGGCCCCTCAGAGCACTATACAACAAAGACAGTATTAGGCAATGTTCACACGGCTTATTGCCAACGTAATTGTGGGGACGGATTCGGGGCGGGGCGGGGGGCCGGCAGCTCGCCGGCCCCATAGACACACATTTTTCACGGCGCGTACACGGCGTAAGTAATGTGCATGTCACTTTCTTCCCGCTCAGAGAGACGGAATCCATAGTTCTCTATGAGAACTGTGGATTACCATAATGACAGAGACGGATTTCAGCCGTACTGCAGCGCAAATACGGCGCGCAGTACGGCTGAAATCATTCACAGAATAAGCCGTGTAAACGAGGCCTTACTGCTAGACAGTTTTCATACATTAGTACCATTGTGTCCACTGAGTATGCAGAGGGATTCCTAGTGTGTCAAAGGAGTTGCTAAGCAAGTGCAATTTCTGAACCAAGCAGAAAAGACATCACAGCGTCAGACGCATGTGGTTCACCACAACAGGAAGTCCTCTGCATACCTGGTAGAGAAGAGCACATCAAAACTAAGGCTATGTTCACATGGCTTAACTGCGGGACGTAATTACGCCCTGCAATTACGCCGTGTGGACGGGGGTGGGAGCGGGGGAGTGAGCGGGGGCCGGCCCTTCCCCGGGCCCCCTGACTTGTATTCCCAGCGGTGCGTATCCCCCGCTGGTTTTTCAAATGTCGCTTATCCCAGCCCGGGGGATTGAGAGCAGGGAGGGAAGTAACTAGTTCTCTTGAGAATGTGGATTACCATAATGACTGGGACGAAAATTTAGCCGTAACTCGGCACTCCGCGCTTAATTACGGACGAAATAGGCCCCATTTTAAGCCGTGTGCCGGCCTAAGGGGAACTGTATGAAAACTGTCTGGTCAAGACTTTCTTTTTTCCCCATAGAAAACAATCAGTCCCCCCTTTCATTTTTTCGAGCACTATATGAAATGATAGGGGCGCTCTGTTGGTTGCTAGGGCCCCAAACAAGGAAAAAGTCTTAGCCCGAGACATTTTCATAAGTAGCCCTAAGAATTTTACGTCAACCTTGTTGTTTATATGACACAGTAAAGCAATTTAAAGAAAATGAGTGGCCTATAGAGCTTTGGAATGCCTGGTGTAGTAGATTTTTAAAAATTTGTAAGAATGTTTGCAAAACATTGTTCATAAATTTGGGGGTGGATTTGAAAGCATCCTCCTAGTGTATGCATGATATAAATTAAAAAAACACCTGGGTTTAAAGGGTTTTGTTTCGGCAAAATAGTTTTTATTTTTAACATAGGAAAACTTGACCCGGGTAAAGAAACCCCCAGGGCTGTGCGAGACCCTTCTTGCCTTTCCTTGCGCAAGAATTTTCCGGGGGCTTTTAAAAGGCAAAAAATTAAGTGTATTGGAGCTGACACAGGACATTTTTCTTAATCAGTTTAAAAACGGTAAGTTTTGAATATAAACCTCTTTTCCCCTTTTTTTCCAATTATTGTTTGGTGTCTGTAATAAACTTTTATTGTTTTTGCTTTGGATTCATAATTTTTCATTGGTTATTGATAATAAAAACCCAAAAAAAATAAAGACAGACATTGATAAAAATTATAGTAAGTGCTTTAATTTGACTAACCCCTTTTCAAACATTTTTGTACGGTTAGTTATAATGTCGGTAATATTATGGGGCAGGCTTAAAGGGGGTTTTTAAAACCCCAAAAGGGGCTTTTTTATGTTAAAGTCTTCAAAAAAAAAAGTCTCTTTGCAATAGTCTCCTTTTAACAGTGTTTCCTACCTATTCCTGTGTTCCCTTTGTATGTCTGCATCAGCTCCTGGGTCATTTGCTACGACCTGTTTGATCTTCTGATGGGTGCCAGCATGGTTGCTAAGCTACAGACCTGGCTAATCAGCCAAGTAAAAAGCCATAAACGCCCCTAAATTCAAAGTGAAACCAAGAAAACGGGGATGAGGTAAGATGAATAAAAGTAGTGTACACCCTTTAAGGCTGAGCCCATTCCCTTAAACTGGAGTGCCCCTATTAGTTCACCCAGCAGTGCTTCTTGCGGATGAAGTTGGCCCCCCTGCAAAGTGATATGGGTCAGCCTGATTTTTATGGAGCTGGGGGCTTTATAAAGATCACCAGGCCCGTACCTTTTAACTTTTTCAGGATAGGGGCAATAGGAGAGCCACAATTGTACGCTTTTTCTGCACTTTATTAGTATTGCAGAATGGTACAAGCGATCAACCCCTGGTTAAGTACCCTAGGGGACTTACTTAAAAGTGAATTTTTTTTTTTTTAAGTTTTACAAATCTAAAAAACTCTTTTTTCCCCTTTTTCAAATAAAAAAAAAAAACAAAAAAAAAAATAATTGGTATTGAAGCAAACAGTAAAAGTTGAACAAATTAAAAAATAAATTTACAATTTATACTGTGACCTCCCTAAAAAAAAAAAACATTCCCCACCCCAAAAATTGCAAATTAATTTTTTTTAATTGGGCACTTCCCTACCCAAAAATTGAATAGGGGAAGGTGAAGTGCTTTTTTTCTCAAATGGTACCTTTAGCATGTAAATTTAGCCTGCAAAAAAAAAAGTTTTCAAAAAAGATTTGTAGACAGGAAATTTAAAAAATTTTTTATTTAAAGCAAATCATATTTGTTTTTATTTTGAAAATTTTTAAAAAAAAAAGGAAAAATATTAAAAATTTTGGGGGTTACAGAAATTGTCATAGATAAAGCATATCGTTTTGACCACACTTATAAAAAGAAAAAACTTCCAAAAAATGTGGGAATTGTGTTATTCAATTTTCTCCCCAAAAATTACATTTTTGAGCTTTACGGGGCTTTTATGGGGCGTAAGTGATACCCTTAAAAACATACAACTTTCCTATAGAAAAAATTTAACTAAATAATGAAAAAAAAAGAAAAAAGTTAGGCTCCTTAGGGGGGGAGGGAAAAAAGTGGACTGACCTAAACAAAAAAATCCTGCAGAGGAAGGGGTTAAAACTAAAGGGGTGTTCTCGCCATAAAAAGTCATCGTGGAATGCCATTAATGTCCCCCAAACGCCGGTCCCCTGGAATGAATACAAAAACAGCGGTTTTAACCAGCTTGTAACTCAAAAGGAAGGAAATAAAATTTTCCTTTTTTTTAAATTAAATTCAAAGAAAAAAATGAAAAACCAAGGGCAGAGGGTACCCCGGGTTAAAGAATTTACTGCGGGCAAAATTAGAAACCTCTCTGCCCCGGGGTTTTGGGGACCAGTCAAAGTCCTTAGACATTTTGCCATTAGAAATGGACCCCCGGGGGGGGGACCCTTTACGGCAAGCGAGGGGGCAGCATTGAGAGGAGCCCAAAACTTGTTTCCGGAAAATTCCTGGGGTTGGACAGGAAAAGGGATTTTAAAAAACTCCGTGGACAAAAAGCAGAGCATTTCCATACCACGGAGTTATTTTTGGCCCATTTTCCCCAGCCCTTTTGGGGTGCGTTTGACCCGCCGCAAAAAGGAGCCAAAAGAAGGGGGGAGAGGGACTAAAACCAAAAGCCCGGGGACAGCGGGGGCACACGCGGGGGGAAACAGCAGGGAAGAAAGCAAGGTACCCAGGGGAAAATTTGGCTAAATTACCCCAAATTTTGGGCCCAAAAAAACCCTTTCCCACATCTTCCTCTGGCACAGAGTTTTCCCTTTAAGAAAACAGCGGGTTGCGGGGAAATATCAAGCTTTTGGCGGACAGACAAGCAAAAAAGCACGGGAAGAGATAAGTGCCCCGGGCATGCACCCCGGAGCCAAAACCAAAAAACAAAACAAAACCACCCCCTTTTTTAAAAGCACAGGGGGATACGGGAACCTACGCTGAGGGTTTGTGCATCAAGCTGTTCCCAATGCCATACTCTTTTTCCCCACCCTGACACAAAAAATTGGTGGTCTTAAAGAGGTTTATCACATCATTGCGCATATATGCAGAAAAAGCGGGAGCGGGTCAAAGCCTGCTAAAACCAAAAATCATGATTTGGAGGAAAAATTTCCCCTCCTATGGCAGCGGGCGGGGAGCCCGCTTTCCAGGGATCAAGACACTACAATCGCCAAAAAACGGATGATCGGGAAATCGCCCCCCGCAGAAACAATGTGCGCATCGGGGGAGTGCCCAAAAAACAGGGGGCTCCAACCCATCAGATTTCTTTTTTTAGACCGGGCCCCTCACAAATATTTTTTGGAAAAGGACTCCTTTAAACTTCCCTTTTTTGCATTGAAGGGCCACGGGGTCCCAATGCCCCCAAAAACCTCCGGGGGGGCCCCGGGGGGGGGCCAAAAAAAAAATCCAGGGGGGGGGGCTGTTAAGGGGGGGGGGGGGCCCGGGGGGGGGGGGGGGGGGGGGGGGGGGGGCCCGGGGGGGGGGCCCAAACCTTTAAAGGGGGGGGATAGGGGGGGGACAGGGGGGGGTTTTCCCCGGGGGGGGGAACCCCAAAGCGGGGGGGCCTTTCGGGGGGCCCCCGGGGGGGGGGGGAGGGGGGGGGGGCCCCCCCCTGGGGGGGAACCGGCCCCCCTTCCCCCGGGGAATCTCCCCTCCTAAATCCGGAATTCCCCCTTTCCCCAAAGAGTTCCCCAAAAAGAAAGGGGCGCGTTTCCCCCAGGATTTTTTGAGCGGCCCCCCGGCGCGTTTCTGCAATACGCCATGCTTTTTCCCAGCCGACCCCGAGTGGGGGGTTAAACCAAAACCTTTTCTTTGAAACTCCAAGGGGACGCTATGCAGTGGATTGACCAGAATAAAACCCCGATCAAAGCGCAGTTTCCCAAAGGGGGTTTCCGGGAGAGAAAAATATCCCCCACTTACAAAAATTTTCCCTTTCATTTCCCCCTCTCTGATTTCCTTGCTTTTTTTTTTCTCGTCCGTTTCCCCAACCCATTTCAAATGTTTTCATATTTAAAATAAAATTTTTAGGGGGAAAGGGGGGGTTGGAAGAACTGTTAGTCTTGTTCTATCCCATTAATTTTTTGCCTTCATTTCCCGGGTCGATGGAGGCCCTTTACCCCCTTTTTTTGGGGCTTTTTTAAAAAATTTGGGAAACTTTTTTAAAATTTCTTTATTTTGAAAAATTTTTTATCAATTGTTGGTTTAAAATGTTTTTCTCTGAGGGGGGGGGGGTTTTTATCTATCCCCCCAAATGCTTTTGCTTATTTTGTGAGGGGGGTTTGGACGTTTCCACCACCCTCGACAGTTAAATTTTACTTGGCCCCCTTAATGGCCGGGAAAGTTAGTTTGGGGGAAATAAGAAACACTCTTCCCCGGGGAATGTCGGGGGGACTGAAAAAACCCAAAACCCAAAAGATATGCATGTTTAATTTTTTTTTCCCAATACACCACTATATTTTTTTTATTCAAGAGACACAAGGGTGCCCGTTTACAGAAAAATTGGCTTCAAGGGCATGGGGGGGTTTTGGGCGAATAAATTTTTTACACAGAATTTTTTCAAGGGGTCATATCATCCCCATAAATCCACCCCCTTTTTAATGTCTGGGTTTTTTTGAGAGAGTGGGTGGAAAAATTTTAAAAGTGTATACGAAAAAATATATACTTGCCCCATTTTTTTTGGGTAAACTTTTATAACCTCCACCCTAAATTGCAGTCCCTTTTTAAAGCATTGCTTAACTTTGGGGAGGGTTAAAACCCTGATGCCCAGCTTATTATGGGGGTTTTTAAATTACTGTGGTGCCCCACTTTGGGAAAAATTTAAACACAAATAATGTACAAACTACCCTCAGCATTGCCCTCCGTTTGGACACATAAATTGGGGATTGAACTTTAGACATCTGGCGTGCTAAACCCCCCAACTGATTTTTCACTATTCCTGTTTTTTCTAGTAAAATAACACTTTGTCTAGAATAGATATGGCTTTGGAAAAAATCACGGCTCTGAAAAAAGGAAAACAAAAAACGGGTATCTTACACCCTCCATTTCTTTCTGTTTCGCCAATGTGATACAGAAAAAATTTCCCTGATTTATCCATAGAAAAAAAAGGGGCCCGGGGGGAAAATTTAATTCCCCGGGTTGCCCCAAAAGGATACATTTAAAAATTGGGCGTCAGTTTTTGGAGGAATTCTTTCGGGGTGAAAAGGGACTCACCCCTTCCGATCAGTACATGTGGACACTAAAAAAGGCTACCTTAGGGGGGGGGTGACAGGGGAAATTTAAGCACCTTAAAATTAAAAAGGGGCAGTTTGAAAAAACTATCCGTGAGAAACCCCAATGCTGCTGAGAATCGTTCATTTTTGCTTCGCATTTCCCAAAACCCCCGGGGAGGAATGCGTAAGTGCCAGGATCCACTGAACACTTTTTCCCAAAAAAAATCGCTAAAAAAAAAACGTTTTTTTTAAAAAGCAAACAAATTTTGGTAAAGGGGGGGCAGGCGGGCCTTATTTTACCCCACTATCTTTAAATTTCCCCAGAGGGCTCCATTTTATCCCAGCTCTGCACACCCTCGGGCCCGCCTTAATGACGAACCCTTGGATTTTTGGGGAAATTTTAAGGGGTTTTTTTAATAAACATTTATATACACCCAAGATTTGATTTTTTCCCCTTTCCAGATAAAAACAATATTACGGGATATAATTTTTCCCAAATTTAAGTGCAAAACAGCGAGAGGCATTGGATGCGCCCAACGTCAGAAAAATTTGCAGGGGGCAGTTAAGACTTTGGCAAAAAAATAAGTCCCCAGGGTTGGATGGATTGCCTACAGGGGTAATCAGCAGTTTGGGGGGGTTGTTACCTAATTTGTTGGAGGGTTTTTTTGGGTTCAGAGACACAGGGCAGGTTGCCTGCTTTCAATGCCAAAAGGCGGTAATAAATGTTATTAAAACCTATAAAAATTTCCCCTTTTTCTCCCCGAGTCTACACCCCCTTTCTCAATTTTCCCGGGGGTACCCAAAAAACTAGCTAAGGCGTTTTCGAACAGACAAAATGTGGTGGTAAACAATCCGTGCATCCCCGACAGCGGGGTTTTTTACCAAAAGAGGGATACGTTCCCAAAAATTTAAAGGAGACGACCTGAACCCGCAGCTTCCTGTTTTATAACCTGGGGGTAGTCAATCTGTTCTTTTGATGCTGCAAGGCCTTTTATAGTGGGAATGGGAAAATTTTTAAGGGGGGGGTTTTTTATAAATTGGGGTTTTTGGGCCCAAAAATTTTTTATCCCGGATTTAAGCTGTTTTAAAACTGGGTCCTAAGGCTAAGGGGCAGTCCCAAAAAATTTAAAAAATTTAGAGACGTTTTTATTTTCGAAGGGGAAAAAAGACAGGGAAAGCCCTTTTTCCCCTTGCTAAATTTCCCTTGGGAATTGAGCCGTTAAACAGCTCAGAAAAAGAGCAAAAACCCCTATTTAAGGCTTTAAGGGGAGGGGCTGGAGGAAAAAAATAGCCTTTTACCCCTGATGATATCCCCTTTTTTTGGCTAATACGGCGGCTCATTGGGCCCGAGGGAATTAAAGACATTAAAAAACTATGGTGCCTACTCTGGTTAAAAATTAATTGGGGGAAGTCCCGTATTTTGCCAGTGGATGGGCCCTGGGTCAATTTACTCTCCCTGGAGAAAAAACCACTTCTTTGTTCCCCCTTCCTTTTTCCCAAACCGGGTTTTAAAAAATTTTTCGGGGAAATTTTCAGGAATTTGGGGGGTTGAATTTTGGATCCCTTGCTAGTTAAAAATTTTAAAAAAAAATTGGATTGGCTAAATTACCAATTTTCGATAACAGGAAGAACAAAACTGGGTTTAAAAGATTTGGGAAAAAAGCCCCCCTTGTTTTACCTCCTACAAAACTCCCCCCAATCCCGCTCCCCCAAAATTCTTTTTTAAAGTCAATGCTTTTTCAAGCCCCCCTTTTCTGGGGGAGAAAACAAAGCCCGATAAAGCTAGAAACTCTGCAAAATTTGGGAAAGGGCGGGGAAAGGTTTTGGGAATTCCCTAATCCCAATTTACTTCTTTTGGCAGCAAAAACTGCAATATTGAAATTGGGGTGGGGAGGGGGGGTAAGGAAATTTTAAAAAAAGAAAATAAACGCCCCTATTTTTTAAATTTTCCCAAACTTAAGGTAAAATGGAGGGAAAACTTTTTTATGCATCCAAAAATTTTTCCAACTTTAAAATCTGAGCAAAAAACTGTGGGGGGAAATTTCGGGTGGAATTTTTGGGGTTTAGGGGTGCCCCATCCCAACCGGGGTTTGGGAAAACCCCCTTGGTTCCGAACTTTTTTTTTGCTTTAGGGGTTTTAGTCATGGGGAACTAGGGGGCCTTTAATATGTCTCTCAGCTGCTTACAGATCAGGGGGGGTTTAAAAGTTTTCCAAACAATTGCAAATGGAAAATTTTCCCCTTTCCGCATTTCCCACTATACAAATACTTACAGCTTAGGCACCGTATAATTTCAAAAAAAATCCAAAACACAAAACAAAAAAACCAAAATTTTTCTCCGTAGATAGGGGCAAAAACCAACAAAACAACGAAGGGAAATGATACCCTTTATATAAACCTTTTTTTGGGAAAATTTTTTTTAGAAACCCAATAGATTTACGTAGTAGGTGGGGGAAAGGGGATATTGGCCCCATAGAGCCTAATATTTGGGGGGAGGAAAAATGGGGAAAACCCTACCATTGATTTCAGTTTAGTTTTCACATCGAATTTTTCAATTAATTTTTAAAAACATCATTTTTCAGAACTCCCCCTATTTTTACATAAAATTGGAAATTGGGACTTTTCCCCCTGTTTAATAGGGGTCATGTCACCCCGGCCCCTCTGATGCATATGTTCTGGCAATTTCCCTAAAAAATACGGAAATTGGGTTTTTTTTGTCCAATTGATCCAAACGTATTTTTCAAATAAAAGTGGAATAATCCTTGGGTTTTTATTTTTTGGGAAAATGTAGGGGACTTAACGGTTTTTAAGGGTAGAAAATCGCAATATCCAGGCCCTTTTTTTATGGCCCAGGAAAATTTAAAAGCGACAAAGTGCTGGGTGCAGAAAATCCGCAGCAAAAGGAGTTTTTTAATAAAATAACTGGGTTATTGCTCTGGAAGAGGGGTGTATTAAAAAGAGAGGAGGGAAACTTTAAATATAATAAAAATGGGGTAAAAAGGGGTGGATACTTCTGGGCTTGCTGCAAACCCAACTTAGTTAAACAAGGGTGTTTGGGGAAACTCGGTTAAAAGGTTTCCGGGAAATGGGGTCAAAGGCAGTTGTGTGGATGGGGGCCGTAAACCCACAGGCCCCTAAAAATTTTTAATTTTAAAAAGAACTGGGCTGTTATTAAAATTTCATTGGATTGGATTGGGAATGGAAAAATTTCTGCTCTGAATCTGGGGATGGGTTTGGGAGGGGGGTTTGGGTTTTGTTTTGGGGGAAAAAATTGAAATTTTTTTTTTTACAATGACAATACTGTACTCTGTTTTTACTACTTTAAACGACCAAAAAAAAAGTTTTTGGTTAAAAAAAAAAGAAAAAGGGCCCCCGAAATTTGGGGCAGAAAGAAAGCTGGGTTTCAAGGCGCACAACGTTCCTTCTGTTCTATGGAGTTCCAAGGTGTCGTTCGGGCCCGGAACCCCTTCCCCGGAACCCTATAGAACAAATTGGGGGAGTCCCCCTTTTTCAAGTCACGGCTCCAAAATTTTGAGACAACACTTTTGTGAACCTATTTCAAGATGGGGGCCTCAAACCCATAAGACTTTGAAAGTAATTTCAAACGATATGCCAAAACCCAAAATTTTAAGGGGGGAACCAGGCTGGGGGCGAAGGTGACTGCCTAGGGCAAACCCCTTCACCCAGGGAAAAAAGGGGCCAAAGGGGGTAATGAGTGGGGTGAATTTTCCCATTGAGGGGCCTATAAAACCTTTTTTTTCCCAAGGGAAACCAAAAAAATCTTGTCCCATCCTGGTCGGGGCAAACCCCTTTTGTTTTTACAAAGAAAATGGGGAATTTTTCCCCTTTTGGCAGCTGTATTTTATTTTTAGTAGTGAAATTTTTGCACCCCAAAAACTGTCGGATGTCAGATTGACAGTTATAGTGGATTTTTGGACAGTTAAAGAAAAGTGTATGCAACTTTGTCACCAATTTTTGAAAACTATCAAAAGAAAAGGCATAAATCTGGTACTTTAAAACAAAAAAGTAACAACATCTTTGTTTTTCTAGGATGATGCTAAAGCCCTTTTTTGGGATGTTACAGCTTTACAAAAAGGTTTTGTTCACACGGGATAAAATTTTGCCACGTAAATTTCGCTTAAAAAAGGTGGATGCGCTCCGGGAATTACGGTAATTTCCTAGCTGTCATAGAGAGCTATGGGTTAACCCCCTCGTCCCCCTCGTGTTTCAAATGATCGTTTCTGAAACCCCTGGGAATAAGTGACATTTTATTCGCGCCAATTACCAAAGGGGAAATTTAAAGGGATGTAATGGGGGGCCAAAAGGGGTGCCGGCCCCCCGTGCATCGGGAGTACGCGCTGATAAGCATGACTCCCAAAACACCCGGCGTATTGCGGGGCAACTTTCGCCCCGTGGGAAAATACCCCAAATAACAAGTTTTTCTCACAAAAGAAAAAAATCTGTGGGAAAATTTTCAGTCTGGGTTTGGTCTTTTTTTCTTCACCTTCTGAAATCCCATATAACTTTTCTATGTTGGAAACAAATTGCTGTATTTGCAGTGTATTTATAGGAGCTGTACTTTACCCAAGCACCCAAAACTTTTTATCCGTATCCCCCCTGCGCGTTCAAAAGGTTTTCCTCAAACATTGGAGGTAAACCCTTTAAAGGCCAAACCCCGTAAAGTAAAAATTTTTTTCCCCGACTGAATATTCCCGTCCTTTCTTAACCCCAAAAACCCCCAAAAAATCAACTTTGCAACATTTATGGGTTTCATTCACTTTTTAAAACTTTTTTGTTGAAAATTACATTAAAGGGGAAAATGTCATCAAAAAAATTATTTAAAATTTTTTAACTCACATTTTTAAATGTTAAAAACATTTTTTTAGGATATATATTTTTTTTTTTTTTAAAATTTTCCGAACAAAAACAATAATTTTTTTATTTATTCTTAAAATCCCGCATTTTCACTTTTGGCCACTAAGCCAATAATTGTCTGAAAAACTTCCTGTTCTTTTAGAGGGAGATTTTTCAGTGTCCTTTTCCCTTATCCCCACAGAGGGGCACACTGAAAGGAGACACCAAGTTAAGGGTTTAAAACAGAATTTCCCCCATTTACAAGAAGAGAAATCACACTCTCACACCCCTCCCCCCTACAGAGGGATTTCTTCCTAGGTCACACAGCATGACTAGAAAACCCTCCTATAGAAGTCTATGGGACAGAATCAGTCTTAAGGCTCCTATATGCATGAAGCTGCTGTAAAGTATCTCTCTGACTGCTGTTAAAGCAGAGTAAGCAAGAATGTCTTACCCACAATTATATATAGATGGACGAATAGAGAATTCTACAATCAGGAAATAAAAACGGCTAAGAGGAAAAGTATATGGATCAGGGGCTTGATTTAAGTAAAAAAAAAAAAAATTGGCGACAGATTCCCTTTAAAACTTTTGTATAAAAATAACTAAATGTTTCCTTTTCTAATAATATTTCAGGGTGACAAAAACAGTGGAAGTGTTTTTTCAGTTAAAGCGTATCTTATCAAAACTTCGTGAGCTTCCAGCGCAAGTATCATATGCGGGAGACCCCCTGAAAGTTGACCCTCCAAGACTACAGGAACGACTTTGTGAAATGCTGCTATGTCTTCTACAAAGGTAAATATAAACCGTATAAGCTGGAACAAGATTTTCAACTTTGAACCAGCCTTGACCAGCACAAGCTGAGCAATCCTTATACACTACTTTTTGTTGGCTTTTCAGCAGTCACTTCCTTTAGAAAAGAGTATTTTAATAAAAATTTAATTCCCCCTCAAAAAATATTTTGCCAGTTTTTCTTTTTATTATTTTTTTATTTCAGCAATCCTATGTGTTGAAATTATATATAAAATCTTAACCTTGGAAATTCTGAAGGCAAGGACAAAAGAAACAAAAAAATGTGATATTAAAGAGGCTCCTGAATAGCAGTTTCTGCTGCTAGAACTGCATATCTGCATGTAGTCTTATTGCAAATATAAGATAATGATGCAATTGTTGCTCTATTGTTTTCTGAACAGGGAAAGCTAAAGATAGATAAACTGACTGAGCAATGATAAGTGCAATACATGAAAGGATAGAATCATAAAAAGTCACATGTACTCCAACATTATACCAATAGAAACTGAAGCCCACAAAAAATAAGCTGACACAGGTCCATAGATGGAAATCTAAATAAATTATTTGTCTGTGAAAAAGCGATGTAAGACAGATAAAAAAAAAGTGTATTTTTTTTAAAAAAGGAGTAAAATATAAAAAAAAAAACTTATGGTTCTTGGAAGGCAGAGATGGAAAACAACCTCAAAAACCTAGTCACCAAAAATAGCTGCATTAGTAAGTGGTTAAAAAATGTCGCTTCACACACAAACAATAAGCCCACACATGGTTTCATCAATGGGAAAAAAACTAACAACTATTGTAAGGTGGAGATGAAGAAGAAAAAATACCATCGCCAAAAATTTTTTAGTTAGGAAATATTGTTCTCAGCTCTGAGTGCACACAGGTTTCTCTGGTTACCGACCTGCTCTCCCCTGCTCTCTGGTAGCAGGGATGACGTCACACAGGATGCCAGTGGCTTGAGTGTGTTATCTCTAACAAAGGAGTGTTATTAGTGCAGAGAACTTCAGGGCTTATAGAGTAATCAGAACTATAGATAAGATATCAGGTGTTCAGAGCAATTAGAAGAGCTGTGAATAATACATAGCTAATATGCTAATCACTGCTATAGAATCACTAGCAGCCTAGAATAGACCGGATGCATGAATGAAAGCTGCTTTTGGCTAATGAAACTGCATGGTGAGACAACCCCATTCAACCCCATTTAATTCTACTTATATATACTTATATAGTGATAAAACAAGTGAAATGGAAAGTAGCCTCAAAGGGGCTATTCTGTTCTTGTGGGGGTCCTTATTAGCTTAAAAAAAACAAAGGGTGCACCGAGAAACACAAATCACAACATGCCTTGTTGCTGTGAAAGTGCTTCCTGCCTTTATTCACAAAATGGCAGCTTTTTATACTTTTGCAAATTAGTAGATAAGAAGCATCACATGGACCTGGCTGTGAGGATCTATTGACACGTCCTTATCTCCAGACCCCTCCTGACAGCTCAGGAATGTTTGGACACAGGGTGTAACTTCTGAAGAGGTGCCATTTTGGATTACACGACGATCTCTACAAACTACTACAGGCGGCCATTTTGTTAACATATTAGTTACAAGCGATATACAGACAGCTTTTACATGCTGTATTACATAGGTATGTGCCTACTATATATATATATATATATATATATATATATATATAATATATATAGTATACACTAACTAATACATTAAAATGGAGACACAAAGGATCAAACATATATAACCTTTGTTTCCCATCCACTACACAAGCACAAAGGTAAGTTGGAGTAGTTGCTTATAGTGACCCTAATATACAGTTTTCTTTTACTTACTTGTTATGTATATCTTCCTTATATGTTTCTAAAAGAGAGCTTTTCTGCTTATTGTTCCTTTTAGATCATTCGTTGTATATAAGCAACCCATCATGACCTTCCCATGCAAGAGACCTTTGGTTCTGAAAACCAGTTCACAGTCTCTGTGGGAGCCAGGTGAGTAGAGAATACAGTACATGTTTGTGATACAGATATTAATGTTTTTGAGATGTTTAGTAATATAGTAAACTTATGGCATTGTCACTTTTTGCAATATACTCAGATTATGATAGTTTCAGCATATACCCTGTTTCCAGGAAAATAAGACATCCCCCAAAAATAAGACCTTGTGCGATTTTTTTTTTCAAGCTTAGAAATATAAGGTCTCCCCTGAAAATAACAGGACTACAGTGTATTAATAAAGTATGATTTTTTTTGTTTTTTGTTCCACAATAAATGTGAATTCATGGAAAAATAAGACAACCCCTGAAAATAAGACCCACCGCGTCTTTAGGAGCAAAAATTAATATAAGACACTGTATTTTCGGGAAAACAGGGTAGTGGTATTTCCTTGGTCATTATTAATCTAAACCACATACAATGGCACATTCACTGCTGATATGTGAAGATCCAGCCAATTATCATTGCCATTTCTGTAGTGCACTGAAGAGCACCAGATGACTGTTAAGTGGTGCCTTTCTACTGTACATAGAAGACTGACATCTGCCTTTATACTATTTTCTTGATATATTATCTGAGAATAGACAAATGTTTATCCCAGTCAGATTTACATTCACTTGCTGTTCATCTTCCAACTACATCAGCTGGAAGTTTGTTTCAAGCATCTACTACTTTTTCTGTCTTTATCTAGTACACTGCGGTACATTCTTCTGATATCATGGGCTTAGGTGTCACTTAGGTGGACCACCTTCAATCCACCAGCGGTAATCATCAAATATACAAAAAGGGGTCAGCAATTCAAATGTTCGGGATTAAAAGCGAATTCCCGGATATTCATAGCAACATTTTAGGTTGATGCCCTTCTTCAGGCCCATAGCAAGAATTAAAAGGAAATACATCCGAAATAAATTTACAGTACAGTAATTACTGTCTTTTGTCCAAAAGACCAGATAGCACACAAGCTTTCACACTGCTGGTCGAGACCTGTGTGATGACATCACTCCCTGCTATCAGGTAGAACAAACAGCAGGGGAGAAGGAGTACACAAGTCGATCACTTGGGGAACCAGAGAGAACACAGAAGGTGATAAAATCATTTGTAGCTCCTTAACAAAAAAAGATGAACAAAGCAATATATTTGGAAAACATCTTTATTTAGTGTTCCCTACATTTTGAAAGCTATTCTTTGTAGCGAGACAACCCCTTTAAATTGTGTGTGTGTTCGTGTGGGGGGGGGGGGTGTGTTATTGCTTCACCTCCCTAAAAATCTTCCCCAATAGTAGCATAATAGCAGCACAAATAAAAACTACACTTCAGTTCATGAAATTACCTCCACAAATTTCTATATAGGCAAGAATAAAAAAAGGTATCATTCTCATAAAAAGGGGTTGCAATTTTTCTTGTAGATGTAGTCTAACGTAATAAAAACTATATGCATTTGATATCGCTGGACTCATACTGACCTGCAAAATATTAGTCATTTATGTCACACTGTAAATGCTATAAAAAAAAACCTACACAATCACATTTTTTCCATTACACTCCACTAAGTTTTTTTTGGATTCTCCAATTCATTATATTACACATTAAATAGACCCATTAAAAATGCAGCATGTACTGCAGAAAACAAGATCTCATAAGCCTATGTCAACAGAGAAATTAAAAAAGTCATGGCTCTTCAAAGGTGGGACGAAAAAATATTAACATATCGTCGTCAATAATTGCTGGGTCGAGAATGGGTTAAAACATTAACATATTTGAAGGATGCAGTCGTTTTGTTTGAAGCCATATGCACCATTGTAAAAAACGGAACTGCGTTAAAAAACAAATTTTAGATATATGATTTGACAGTGGAGGTCAATGGGGATAGCATAATCAGGGCCGGGACGATGAGTAGGCAAAGGTAGGCGACCCCTTGAGGAAGCAACTTACTAGTGAAACATGCGTCGGGGTAACCTGAGATACATGGACACTATATGAAATATGGGTAATTTATTCTATTGTATTTACTTCAATGATTGTTACTAATGTCACTAATGTGTTTATATATTGGGCTATTGGGATATATTTAAAATGCAGGATTTACTATTAATCATAGTATATGGAATGTTTCCATTATACTAGAAATTTGTTTGTTAACAAGGTGACCTTATATATTTTCACTATTAACCTATTTTTATATGATTGTTGTGTGTTACTAAATACCTCAATGTGTTCAACTTTTGGGATCTTTTTGTAATTTGTAATATGCTGATTTTAAAGATGGATTAATAAAGTAATTTTTTTATTTTATTTGTGTTGGATAAGCTCCAGTTTTTGTTTTGTGTTGAAAAGGTAGGCGACTGCCTAGGACGCCACTTTATCCCAGGTAGAAAAGGGGGTAAAAGGAGGCTGAATTTTCCATGGAGGGGGGGAGGCGCTATGTGCCTTATTTGCCTAGGTCACCAGAATACCTTATCCCAGCCCCGAGCATAATATGCACCAATTAAGCATTTATTTTGTTTGACGCTTAATTTGCTAATTTTGATGCATCAAAAACACGTTTTCTCCTTTACTATGTATGTATTTTTTAGCAACCTTTTTATGCCATGTGAATCTAGTCTTGCCTAATACATTTTGTGCTTGAAACCTCTCATTACTTATTAAAAACTGGTGTTAATGGGGTGTTTCCATCTCAGCCATTTATATTATATCAATAGAACAAGCTCCTTAAAGTTTCCATGCAGAGCAGAGCGGAGAGGAGGCTACATTTGTGCATGACTCTTCATTCTGTTATATTGGGAGTTTCTGGTACACCCAAAGGGTGTGTCCGGCTGTATTCAGAACCCCCATTAAAATGAACAGAGTGCATGACTCATCAACCTCTCCGTTCTGCATGCAGAATTTTGGGAGCCTGTTCTATCAATATGTTATAAAGGTCTGCGGTGGGAACACCCCTTTAGTTTCTGGATATTTTTCTCCCTTTTGTAATTTGAAAAGGGGAAAAATTTATTAGGCATACATTGTGATCAAGAAAAGGGCCCATTCGATAATATCTTTTTGTGTGTGTAAGGGACACACGGTAGAAGAAGGTTTAGTAAATAAGATTTGTCTAATGACACAGATGCATTATCTGGCTGATATTCCTAGAGGTTCCTGTAACATGAAGAATCATTTAGCTTTTCTGGATAAATGGTCAAAACAATAAAAACTTAATTTTAAGAATTCTAAATGTTAAATAATGGACTTGGGGAGAAGGAATCCTCTGAGTATTGTATCAGCACTTGTGTGTTAGCCAGGACTACAAGGATTTAGGGGTTCTTATTTATTTAGGGAACCTGTCACGTAGTTTATGCTGCCTCCATGCTCCTTCTTTTATGTAACATACAGCAGTTTGGGAGCATTTAGGGCGACATGTATGACCAGGGCTGCGCCAGAATTCTGGCCTCAATAAGCTGTAGTGGACCAGTTCTATAGATGTATGAACAGGTGCACTCCAAACCTTGATTCGATAAGTGCCTCGGTACACTTTTTATTGCGCCAAAGTTTTGGGGCGTTCTGTGGGCGTCACACCACATCAGTAAAAGTAGACACATTTATTATTCTTTGACGCCAAAACCTATTTACAGTAATAGGCAGAATCAGCAATGAGTGGCAGTGGCTAGTGATGGGTGCATGGGGCTAGCACACTGCCCCTCTGCCAGATTTGGGAAATGCACTGTATGGCTGGCACTGATATAGTGGGCACTATTTTAGTGGGCACTGTATGACTTGCAATGTTATGGTGGGCACTGTATGGCTGGCACTGATATAGTGGGCACTGTTATTATGGGCACTGTAAGGCTGGTACTATAGGGCTGTATATGCTATTTTGAGCAATCTTGTAGAAACTGTTTTTGTATTATCTCTGTGTTCCTTCCTCACAGGAGTATTTGCTTTTCACACAATCATGGCAGATCCACAAGTCATATAAATTTCTGATAGGTTTAAGACTCCAGAGATGAGGAAATGATGGAAAGGAGGCCATGCTGTTTCTCTCTAGTTATAGTTATGAAACAACCACTTCTCTAACCCCCAAAACTACAATTATTATTATTTATTTTATAGCGACATTGATTCCAGGGCGCTGTACATTCAGGGGGTTACATACATAACATAAGTCAAACATTTACAATAGTGACAATCTGTGAAAAACAACAGGTACAGAGGGAGAGAGAACCCTGCACGCCCAAGGCTTACAATCTACAATGAAGGGGAAGGAGATAGAAGGTAGGGGCAGACATGTTTTTTTGGGTGTAGTGACGCGGGGTTATTCTAGGTCGTAGGCTATCCCGAAGCGATGGGTTTTCAGGTTTGCTTTTGAAGCTGGTTTTAAAATTGGGGAGAGTCTGATGTGTTGGGGCAGTGAGTTTTCCCGAGTGTGGGGGAGGCACGAGAAAAAATCTTGGAGACGGTTGTGTGGGAGCTGACAAGAGGAGAGCAGAGAAGAAGGTCCTATGAGGAGCTGAGGTTGCGTGGGGGATATCTGAATTAAGCAGAATGATGGAGGGGAGAGGTATGGAGAGCCTTGTAGGTCTAGTTAGTAACTTAAAATTAATGTCGGGCAAGGGTAGCCAGTGAAGGATTAAAAGGGGGGAGGGGCGGGGGAGTGCGGGGAAAGGGGGGAAAAAAACAAGCACAGATTGAGATGTTTGAAGGGGCAAAAAGGCTAAAACGGGGGGCCCACGAGAAGGATTTGCAGATCGAGGGGGGAGTTTACAAGGGGTGGACCAATTTTTGTATACAGGTTTGAGGAGTAGTGGAGCGAGAGATGTTTTTTGGAGGGGAGCCCGGGGGGGTAGGTTTGGATGTGGGGTTTGAAAGGACAAAGCGGAGTCAAGGGGTTTTCCCAAGGCAGCGGACTTCGGGACCGGGTGAAGTGAAGCCATTGACTATGATAGAGAGATCAGGGGAGGGATGGTGGGACTTGGGGAAAATAAAAAATTCAGTTTTCCCCAAAATTAATTTTTTGGAAGGGGAAAAAGGGATATGGGCGACAGGAGTCTGGGATCCGAGACATAGAAGTTGATGTCTGGGGCCCAAAAATAAAGTTGGGGGGTTTATCACAAACAGGTGGTATTGAAAGCCATGTGATCATGGCTGACCCAGACCCAAATGAGATAGAGAAATAGTGGGCCCCCGGGCTGACCCCTGAGGACCCAACAGAGGAGGGAGGGGAGGGGGGGTGCGAGAGGAAGACACGAATGTCCATCAGTGGGATGAGGAGATCCAGGAAAGGGCTGAGTCCCCTGATCTGAGGGGTGAAGGATTTTACAGGAGGAAGGTCAACAGTGTCAAAAGGGAGAGGGCAGGTCAAGAGGAGAAACCAGAGTAGTGGGGTTAAGCTTTAGCTTATAGGCTTGGGACCTTGGTTTGGGGTTTTTTTAGAGTGTGGGGTCGGGGAAAACCCAATTTAAGTGGGGCAAGAAAGAGTTGGAGGAAGATGGGGGGACAGTTGAAAGTAGACGGTTTTCGAAGGGTTTTTGAACAAAGGAAGCGTGAATGGGGGGATAGTTTTTACAAGAGGAGGGGGCAAAAAAGGTTTTTCAGGATGGGTTTTTTGGTACATCTTAAAAGGGAAAGGGAAATGCCGAGGGTTACGATAGGTTTAAAGATGTGAGAGCTGGAGTAAAACAGGGCTGAGGTCTGGGGGTGCGGTGGGATGGGGGTGGATCAAAATTTTTCAGGGAGTGAGTTGGATTTGGGGATAGAGAGGAAGCTTTTTCATGAGTGACATTGAGAAGCAAATTGGGGAATCAAGGTGGTGGCGAAAACTGTGTGGGTAGAGGGGCTGGCGGTGGGGACGGTGCAGGCATGGGTGTGGGCAGTGGGGACAGTGGAGTGATGCTTTCTCTGATTTGGTGGAGTCTGTGTGCTAGGGTTGTCTGTTTGTTTTGTGGGTTCTGTTGTGTGTGAGAGGGGCGACCAAGTCAAGAGTGGAGGTGATTGTGTGGTTGTAGAAAGCGGTGGCTGTTTTGGGGTCATCTAACAAGGATATGGTAGAGAGAGATACAAGAGAGTCAGAGAGTGTGCAAGGGTTAAGTTTTTGAAGGTTCCTGCGGGGGTGTACTTGGTGTGAGACAGGAGGCATAGGTGGGGAGGAGATAGTGGTGAAAGTAAGCAGGTTGTGGTCAGATATAGGGTGTCGAGAGTTAGAGAAGTCAGATAGGGGACAGAGGCGGGTGAGGACGAGGTCCAGAGTGTGTCCATCTTTTTTGAGTGGCTCCAGAGGTCCACTGGGAGCGGCCAAAGGAAGAGGAGAGCGAGAGGAATTTTGTGGCAGCGGAGTGGGGTGTGTCGATGGGGAGGTTAAAGTCTCCCGTTATGATAGTGGGGATATCAGTGGAAAGAAAGTGGAGAAGCCAGGAGGCGAAGTAATCAAGGAAGGTGGTGGCAGGGCCTAGTGGTCGGTAGATGACCGCCACTTGGAGATTGGAGGGGGAGTAGATGCGGACAAAGTGCACCTCATGTCCTCTGTCTGGAACACCGAGCAGGGGACACCCATTCTGGCCTCTGGAAGTCCCTAAAGGGCTGGTTGACACGGCTTATTCAAGCCGTAATTGCGGGACAGATTTCGCCCGCAATTCCGGCTTGAATAAGGGGCGGGGCGGGGGCGCAGCTCCCCGGCCCCATAGACATGCATTATCCACGGCGCGTATTCCGCCGGGATAATGAACATGTCACTTTCTCCCCGCCCGGCGGATTCGCCGAGCGGGAAGGAGAGACGGAATCCACAGTTCTCATAGAGATTACCGTAGTTACTAGGACAGATTGGAGCCATACTGCAGCGCAAATACGGCGCGCAGTACGGCTCCAATCAGTACCAGAATAAGCCGTGTGAACGGCCCCAAAGTGGAACCAAGACCTCTCAGCCATTCTGGGTATTTACAACTGAAGTATCATAAAGGTCTCAGATGGCGAATGCTTCTCTGATATTTACTGCGGGTGAGGCACAATATGTCAGTGTGGACAGAATATGTTGTGCACTCCTTCTCTAAAACTACTTTACATTACAGAATAATTGAATCAACGCTAGAGACAGTTTGGAGGGCAGCATAAGGTTTGTGGTGGGGGTTTCTTTAAGGATCCTTCTTTGTTGATTTCATGGCTAACACAGAACTGCAGATACAGTACTCAGTGGATACCTTTTCCCAAAGTGCATTACTTTACATTTGGAAGCATTGAACTGTAGTATTTCCATTGTTTAGACCATTAATCCAGAAAAGCTAAATCATTCTCCATGTCACAGACACCTCAAGGAGTATCAGCATTATTACATGATTACTTGTATGTCACATGCATACAAGCAAACTTTACCTACAATATCTCTTACAAATGTATTAAAAATAATAGGACATGGATTGCACCCTCATGGTCCCCACTTGTAACCAGTCTCTGTACCTAATGAACACCATTGACAACAAATCTCTGATATCTGTCCTTTATCCAAATACAAATTCACTGAACTTTCCAGCCCACTTATCATACATACACTCACCGGCCACTTTATTAGGTACACCTGTCCAACTGCTCGTTAACACTTAATTTCTAATCAGCCAATCACATGGCGGCAACTCGTGCTTTTGGGCTTTGTAGACATGGTCAAGAAAAACTCCTCAGTTCAAACCCGAGCATCAGTATGGGGAAGAAAGGTGATTTGAGTGCCTTTGAACGTGCATGGTTTTTGGGTGCCAGAAGGGCGGTCTAGTATTTCAGAAACTGCTGATCTCCTGGGATTTTCACGCACAACCACTCTAGGGTTTACAGAAGTGCCGAAAAAGAAAAAACATCCAGTGAGCGGCAGTCCTGTGGGGAAAATGCCTTGTTGATGCTAGAGGTCAAAGGAGAATGGGCAGACTGGTTCGACTGATAAAAAGGGCCCAACAGTGACAAAATAGCCACCCGTTACAACCAAGGTAGGCAGAAGAGCATCTCTGAACGCAAGTACGGCGAACTTGAGGCAGATGGGCTACAGCAGCAGAAGACCACACCCGGTGCCACCCCTTTCAGCTAAGAACAGGAAACTGAGCCCCCAATTTGCCCAACCTCATCGAAATTGGACAGTAAAAATTGGAAAAAACGTTGCCTGGTCTGATGATTTTCGATTTCTGCTGCGACATTCGGGTGGTAGGGTCAGAATTTGGCGTCAACAACATGAAAAACATGGGATCCATCCTGCCTTGTATCAACGGTTCAGGCTGGTGGTGGTGGTGTCATGGTGTGGGGAATATTTTCTTGGCACTCTTTGGGCCCCTTGGTACCAATTGAGCATCGTTGCAACACCTTGTGGAATCAAAGCCACGAAAATTGAGGCAGTTCTGAAGGCAAAAGGGGGTCCAACCCGTTACTAGCATGGTGTACCTAATAAAGTGGCCGGTGAGTGTATATCAAAAAAAATCTGTGATCCAGCACTCCATATATGCTTAGAAACGTAGATACGTTATTCCATCAGGATATAAAACATTCCAGATATCACAGGGTCAAGACATGGGCTCAGGCTGACGCGTTTCGAACGCTGTGTCAAAGCATGCTGGGTGCCAAAAGTCAGTTGTCCACTAATCAGATATTCATGACCTATTCTTAAAAAGACTCCTAATATTTAAAGGGGTTGTCTCACTACAAGGATTGCTTTTTATGTTAAAGATCTCACAAAAACAAGTCACTTGTCAATATATGTCCGTTAAGGCCTCGTTCACACGGCTTATTTGGGGGAGGATTGGCGCCGTACTCCGCGCCGGATTTGCGCGTCAGTACGGCGCCAATCCGTCCCTGTCATTACGGTAATCCACAGCTCTCATAGAGAACAGTGGATTCCATCGCTCCTCCCCGCTCGGCGAATCCGCCGCGGGGGGAGAAAGTGACATGACATTATTTAAGGGCCCGCGGACGCGCCGTAAATAATGTGCATGTCTATGGGGCCGGGAGCGGCGCCCCCGCCGTGCACCGGCCCCGCCCCCGTCCCGCCCCTTATTCACGGCGGATTTGTGAGCTCAATACGGCTCACAAATCCGTCGGGAATAAGCCGTGTGAACACGGCCTAACAATGTCCTACCTATTCTGAGATATCCCCTCTTGTATGGGCTGCATCAGCTCCTCAGGTCACTATAGCTACAGACTTGTTTGATCTCTCCTGATAGGCTGCCAGCACTGGTTGCTATAGCTACAGACCTGGCTTCTACTGCAGCCTAGTGGAAGCCAGTAAACACGCCCCTGAATTAAAAAAGAAACCAAGAAAAAGGTCTGAGATGAGATGAATCAATGTAGTGAGACATCCCCTTTAAGTCTTCCATGAAGTAATGATCTCAAGTTACAATGTTTTCTTCATCTGATAATGGTGGCCCCAGAATGGATTAATATGTTAACTTGAGGGAGTGCTGTATTATAGATTCTGCTTGGCTGACCCCAGACTTTTACATTCAGAGGAATTCTACAGTAGGGTTTATGCACTATATTATATTATTTATTAATCTGCAGCTGGGGAAATGGTAATTAAAGGGGGTTGTCCAATTCTTTTATTTTTTCTTTAACAACTTTAGGTTGCTGCTGTAATAATATAATGAAATCTCGATTTATCTCAACCGTTCCAGAGTCTTCCCAGTCTTCTGTTTACATCCAGCTGCTGCAGATGGCTCATGATGGCTGCAGCCTTGTTGGTCATGTGGTGCCACTGTTTAGAAGGGAATGGCCCCATTTTGTGACATCCTGCAATGTACATGGCCACAACAGCCAGATGTGTGGCTAGGGGAGTATATTTGTTTAATGTAGTATAGCGTCAGCAGCCTCTAAATATTAAAACAAGAACTGGACAACCTTTTTAAGTAAACTAAATGGCAAATAGATACAATGGATGATTAATAAGCAGAAACTCCTTATTAATATAAATTGCTTTTTTTTATATTTCCTCATAGATTTCTTGTGAATTTACCGAATCTCAGACACAACATGAAAGTTTCTTATAAAATAGATAAGTACGTCACTTCCAAATCTACAAACCTCAGAATTCTACAACAATTATTTCTTCATGATTTTAACCCTTATATTGTTTAGATTCTGATAAGATGACTACTTGTGCTTGCTTAAATATGTTCGCTTAACCCCTTAAGCTGAAAGCCTGAAAAGTACTTAATGACTAGCACATTTTCTCAGTTTTTGCCTCCTTGCCTTTTAACAGTCATAACTTTTTTATTTTTTCAACGCAGTTGTAGGAGGCCTCGTTTTC
>JAODAL010050097.1:0-27680 GCA_025379985.1 Phyllomedusa bahiana
TCCTTCATGTTAATTAATTCTTACCCGCGTTGTTCCGGAGAAAGGCAAAAACACCTTGAAGTAAGTGTAAATTGTCACATGTTAGAGGAAAAAACCCTTTCCCGATTCCAAATATGGTAGGCAGAATGAATCTCTGGATCAACTTCCCATCTTCAAAAGTCTAGTAACCATGGCTCATATCATATTTTTCAAGAATGTCTTCTGTGCCCATCTTGAACTTGTTCAATTAACATCACATCAGGGGTTCCATAGTCTTGCCTCTCTACAAAAAAAAGAAAAAAAAAAACTTCTGTGATGTTGGTAAAGCCTTCCTTCTTCTGGATCATAGGTGTCAAACACAAGACCCCCGGAATCATTTTATGTGTCCTGTGATGGCACAGCAAAAGAGGCTGACATAGTAAATGTTTTATATATTTTTACAGTAACATTTTACCATTTGAGGGCAACCATAATGCTGATGTGGCCCTCCTTGGAAACAGATTCTGACACCCTTGTTCTGGGTGTAGAGGAAGCCTCCTTTAGCTGTAAAAAATTAAAAAGATCTCTGTACGCATTTACTTGTGTAATTGAAAAATTACCGCCAGACACAATTTTTTTAAATTTTCATGCTGAATTATTCCATTTTACATTGCATTTGATTCTTTCGGGAGTTTCAGTCGCTAAAGGGTCTTTGTCAATTTTTAGGTAATCTACCAAAAGTGTCAAATGCCTTTAAAAATCCGTACCATTTTGACACTTGCGGGGACTGTGGTTCTTGATGCAGAGTTGCAAAAAAAACCGCGGTTGGTTCTGGATTTCCCATCGGATATGGGCCCCGACGAAAAACCCAAGGGTTTTTAAAACCCCTGACGGTAAAAAATCGGGCTGAGGGAAGCAACACAGATTTTTCATGCTTTCTATGCGCACGTGTCCCGTCGGTTTTCGGCGATTAAAAATACAAATATGCGAAAATCTGACGGTAAAGCTTTCTTCCAGGGCCCCGCCGGAGGCTCCACTCCCCACCTCGCCCCCCGGGAGGTCACCCCTTGACTCGGCAGCCTTTTTAAAACACGGCTGCGCAGAGTCACTCCGCAGCTGCACAATCGCTGTGCATGCTGCTACGGAAGGAGGGGGACGGATATTCCGTCCTGATTTCCCTGTATCAGCGTCGCGGGGTGCGCACGGCTTTCCCCGGCTAGAGCTTTCCCCCGGGGGAGATCTTGGGTGCGGCGCGTAAAACGGCGGGGATCACGTCACGCTGCTTTCACCTCTGAGCTCCCCACCCGGACCGGAACCGTGGGGTTTCATGGGGGAGTAAATTTTTTTTTTTTCATAATAGCTGTAAATTGGCTATGGGGCCTGCTGGTACAAGGGGGGACTGCCTGGGGTAAAGGGGGACGCCTGGCTACTGGGGCACTGCTGGCTACAATGGGGGATGCCTGGCTACATGGGGCACTGCCTGGTAAAATGGGGCATGTGGGTACAAAGGGGCACTGCCTGACACAAGGGGACTGCCTGGCTACTGGGGGCACTGCCTGGTTTTAGGGCATCCCCCGACTTATGGGGGTCCCCCCTGACTATATGGGCATTTCCCCGCTAAGGGACTACTACCTGACTATAGGGGGGATCTACCCGGCTATAAGGGGCATGTACCTGCTATAGGGGCATCTACTTGACTATATGGGCATCTACCTGGCTATAAGGGACTACTGCCTGGCTATAGGGGCATCTACCTGGCTATAAGGGACTACTGCCTGGCTATAGGGACATCTACCTGGTCATAAGGGTCACTACCTGACTATAGGGGCATCTACCTGGCTATAAGGGGCTACTACCTGGCTACATGGGTTACTACATGGCTACAGGGGCTACTGCCTGGCTACAGGGAGCATATTACATGGCTACCATATGAGGTGCTATAGATGGGGAGTTTGTATAGCGATAGGAATTGGTGGAGAAGTACTAATAAATTGAGGAGTCTAAGATGTTTGTTTTGTAAATTTTACAGTAAAGAGTTGTGGCCGGGAGAAGTCGTCATGGCGGTCTGGGACAGATGAAGAGAAACAACAACTCTTAAGAGACGTCTCCTGTAAGTGCCTGGATGTAACTTTACTACAATCATTTATATGTCTGCAGAGCCTGTGTACAACTGGTATCCAATACACATATCCCTTTCATGTATTTCTTCTCTATTGACTCATTGTATCCCCATTCCATTTTGTCACCTGGATTCACTGATCAAATCCGTGAACTCCAGATAGTATATATTTGAGGCCTCAAGTCTGTCTGACTATGGTCTGTTTGCCAGCATTTGAATTGCCAGATTTTTAAATTATGAATTATGACAGAAGTGGACAGAAGAGGACCGGGATTTTTCACCTTCCTTGTGTGTAATCGGTCTTTTTAAAGTGCACCTTATTCACCATGCTCACTGTTGCAATCTATCTTACAGCCTTTCCCCTCCTATCCTACCACCCAGTCATGCGCCCAGAGAATTTTGTCCACATCAGCTCCTCACTCCTTCCCTCACCTATGTATATGTCCAATATACTATTTACCGTCTTCAACTTCCCCAAACCATCCACTTTCATAGTGTGACACAAACATCATTCATTTATGTCACTGAACCATCTGCTGTCACTTTCTATTCTCCTGCTTCTCACAGAGGGGATATCTCTCCTAAACCTGGCCCAATCTTCTTTACTGCTTATCCCACCTCCTCTTCTGCCTCCCACAGAAACCCTGCTAATCTGCGTAATATTCATTTTACACCTTTTCCGCTCCTTTTTAAATGTGCTCTGTGGAACTCCCGATCTGTTTGTAACAAAGACATTGTCACGTTGTATGCCGAGTACCCTGGCATGGACCGCGGATGTGCCTGTGGCTGCCGTGGCCCCGTTACTGCTGTGTGTGGTTCCTGCTGCTTTCTCTGCGCTGTACTTACCTGTCCCGGTTTTTGTCACGGTGGCGGTGCCCGCCGGCAGATTAGACTCTGTGATCCTTTCCCCGGCTCCATGCCGTGCTGTGTGCACATGAGGGCCCCCTAGGGCACACACGGCACTGTAGGAATATTTAAAGGGGCAGTGTCCAAATTACCTGCCTCTTGACCTGTGACCCCTGGCAATAAGAGAAACTTCCTGCCCTTGCTCCAGTGCCAGTTCGTTGGTGTTCTTTCTTGGAGCTTGACCCCCTGGCTGCTGTATTGCTTGTGTGCCTGTGCATTACCTGTGTGTTACCTATGCATTTCCTGCTGTTACCTGCCGTTGCACCAGTCCATTATACCTGCTGACTATTTGCCATTGTACCAAGTCTGTTACCTGTCTGGGACCTGTATTACCTTCCTACAGCTGCACCTGCTGTGTCCTGTCACCTGTACCGGTACCTGTTGTCCTTGCCCTGCACTTCCGCTGTCACCATGGGTCACAACCTATACCATCTTGCCTGCAGTGATCACTGAGGATCCACCATATACCGGCAATCGACAGGTCAGTGTATACTGACACCTCCTACTAGCTCTTAAAGAAATATAGCATCAACAATCTGACATCTCACCCACACTAACAGACCTGAGAACAGGCAGGGTGGATGAGTTGATGTACTTCTTTCTCCACACTGCAAGTATCAAGTCATTCCTCCTCCACCCTCCTACCTTTCTGCTCTTTTGATGTCCACACCCTCAGACTCTTTTGGGCATTTTCTATAAGAATGGCAGTTGTATACAGACTCCCTGGCTCACCCCGCCAGTTTCTTAATCATTCTGCTGCCGGCTCTCTGACTTCCTCTCTACTGAAACACCCACTCTCATCATGGGTGATTTTAACATACCCTTTAATGACCCCATTTCCCCTTCCACCTCTCAGTTTCTTTCTCTTACATCTTCCCTTGGCCTCTTGCAATTTACAGATTCTTTCATGCACAAGGATGGGAAACCAAAGGGGCGTTTTTAGGGTCCTAAACAAACCGGGGCTCGGGTTTGTGTTTTTCTGGGTAGGGTGGGGTTCACACGACATTTTTCACGCCTCATTTTGAACTGCGGATGTTTTTTTAAGAGAAAAAACTTCTGTTCCTGTCACTAATTTTCTGCACATTCCACCCCAGCTCCCGTCCATCTCCTCAGCAGTCACTGTACAGTAAAAATCACCAATGACAAATTTACTTTTTCAGAACTTCTCACCTTCATATGACATACCCCTAAACAGTCACCAAAAACATACACCAATACATGGAGCAAATCTACCAGACAAGTGTTGTTACTAAAACGCCCCTACAAAAACCAAGACCCAAACTATTACTACTTAAGGCTCATATAATCTGCCAGACCCTGACCAAACGCGACTCCACATGTGATTACCCACTGCACACAGGCCCTAGAGACATATATTACCGCCATACAGTGACCAGATAGTGGTAGAAACACCTTGTATGTAGACTCTGCAGAAATATAAGTGATTACACTGCAGTTACATTTAGTAACTCAACCAGAGACGTCTTTTTGATCAGCGTCGTTCATTTTCCCTTTTCTTCTCCATCCGGTTCACACCTTCATGCTGATTGCTCCGGCCATACTTGTCCCTGAGGATTTGGACACATATCTTAGAATCCTCACATTTCCAGCAACTCCTTAATTTTTAGGTATAGCAGTCCCCTCAGTTAGGTATTATAGGGGCACTGAGGCAGTATATAGGGCCACAGGCAGTATTAGGGGGGACACAGGCAGTATATAGGGGGCACAGGCAGTATATAGGGTGGCACAGGCAGGTATATAGGGGCACTGGCAGGTATATTGGGGCACTTGCAGGGATATAGGGGCACTGAGGCAGTATATGGGGGCCACAGGCAGTATATGGGGGCCACAGGCAGGTATATAGGGGCACAGGCAGGCATATGGGGGCCACAGGCAGGGGTATGGGGGCCCCAGGCAGGGCGTATGGGGGCCACAGGCAGGCGTATGGGGCCACAGGCAGGCATATGGGGGCCAACAGCAGGCATTATAGGGGCCAAGGAGGCATTATTTGGGGCACAGGCAAGCATTTTAGGGGCCACAGGCAGGGTTATGGGGGCCACAGGGAGGGATATGGGGGCCACAGGCAGGGATATTTGGGGGGCCCCAAAGGGAGGCATTATAGGGGCACAGACAGGGATATGGGGGCCAAAGGGCAGTATATGGGGGCCACAGGCAGGCATTATAGGGGCACAGGCAGGGTTTTGGGGGGCACAGGCAGGGATATGGGGGCCACGGGCAGTATTTTGGGGGCACATGGATGTATATGGGGGCCACAGGCAGGCATTATAGGGGCACAAAGGGAGGGATATGGGGGCCACAGTCAGTGGTTTGGGGGCCACGGCAGGGATATGGGGGCACAGGCAGGCTTATAGGGGCACAGACAGGGATATGGGGGCCACGAGCAGTATATGGGGGCACAGGCAGTTATGGGGCCACAGGCAGCATTATAGGGGGACAGGCAAGCTTTTTTAGGGGCACAGGCAGGGATATGGGGGCCACAGACAGTGGTATGGGGGCCACAGACAGTGGTTTTGGGGGCCACAGGCAGCTATTATAGAGGCCCAGGCAAACCATTAAAAGGGGACAGGCAGGGATATGGGGGACACAGGCAGGGATATTTGGGGGCCACAAGGAGGGGTTTAAAGGGGGCCACAGGCAGGAATTATAGGGCCACAGGCAGTATATGGGGGCATGGGAAGGTAAACGCTTTAAAATAACAACATTTTAATACTCACCTTAAAATCCATCGGCGAGCGCGCTCGTCCTCTTCAGCCCCGCGCTCCTCCGGCAGCTCCTCGGGCGCCGGCCTATGACGCGCTGTGCGCCCCCAGGACAGGCAGGTCGCGATGACGTGATGTCATCGCGACGCTGCCGGCTGAGGCGCACGGGGCCCGGGGGTCCTCAGCGCTGTTTAGGACCCACGGGGGCCCGCTGTGTCGGGGCCTGCGGGTCCGACACTGTCTGCGGGGCAGGGAGCGCTCGCTCTCTGCTCCGCAGAAGCCCGCGGCTGTGTGGTGGTCCATCGGACGCACATGCAGCTAAAGGGCCGTCGGTGCTACCCGGCCAGCGCAGAGGCCTGGAGCCCGGGAGACCGGGGCACAGGCTGTTTTTTTCGGGGCCAAGCCACCGAATAAACAGCCTAGCGACGCCCCTGATGGGAATTCTTGATCTGGTCTTCTGTTGTGCTTAATTTCTAACCTTACTAGTTTTCCTTCTCTGATCATAACCTTATCTCCTTAGCTATTGTGGGATAGTGGACCAGCCTCATGGTGGTCACTAAGTAAAATCATATGTGTGATTTATAATTGTAAAGTATTCTGTTGCATTCAGCTGTTGGCCACAAGATGCCCACAGTTTCAGTTCTGCTGAATGCAAATTAGAGACTTGTGATAAACTAAAAGGGCTCTATACCAACTAAATTTGGAAACCTATAAAAGAAGCTTCACATCCATGCTATCAATACAATACATGAAAAAAATACTTTGAGAGCTACTTAGTTCTCACGTTTTTTGATCAAAAAAATGTTTAAGGCCACCACCGGCTTTCAACGGTGATATCAAGCACGGGTGGTCCTACTATATCTTTTATCATCTACTAGAGCCAAATTCAGACTTATCCATGGCGTCAACTGCACCTCAATAATCCAGATGAGAAAAAAATAAAAAACACCAACCTTGCACGCATCTACATGCAAGTTATCACTGCATCGATGCGAGACTCGTGGGAGGGGTGCAGAGATCCTCCAAATGGAAGGAATTTACCTTCCACTACCTATATAGATTTTATATCTATATATGCCGAAATTAAAAAGTATAAGTTCTTCCACAAAAAAACATTTCTGAAAAAACATCAAGTGAACCTGGGTTGCCACTGGCATGGTTGCGCCACATGGTTATTATTACACGCGCAAACCATCTATCAGTGGCACCACATCAGCTAAAAGGGCTTATACCAATACATCGGAAACTTCTAAAGAAGCTCTATGCTATCTACAATACAATGAAAAAAACATTTTATGATTCTTTAGTTCACACGTTTGATCAATAAAATGTTTAAGCACAAACCCTCGGCTCACGGTGATTTCAGGCCGGCGTAGGTCATATCTATCTTTATCTCTCCATAGAGCCAAAATTCAGGACTTTCATTTTGGGGTCAAACCGATCCATAATCCAGAGAGAAAAAAAAAAAAAAACACCAACCTTGCAAGCCACCAACTGCCTGAGTTCATCAGCTGTGGAGGTTGGCGGGTGTGCAAGATAACCGAAAATGGAGGCATACACTTCTCCTATATAGATTAAAGCAAATTATATGCCAAAAACAACGTTTAGTTCTGCACAAAAACATTTTTTTATCAAAACGGTTGAGTATTGAAACTAAGAAATCTCAAAGTTTTTTTGTGATAAACTAAACACACAGCAGCAAGCAATCTCTGGAGAAGCAGAGTGGAGAAGACCATAGAGAGAATCCGGAGAGGCAGGAGCTGACAGGATCAACTACAGGCTTTATCTGATATGTTAGGCTCTGAATGTGAGTTGCTCAGAGGCGAGAGAGAGAGAGAGAGAGAGATGTGACAGAGAGGTGTCTGGCTGAATGCACTTGATGCTGTGTCTTGAGAAAAGCTCTGGTCGGAAAGGACACTTCTGCTGAGACTGAGAAGAGCGTACAATTGGGCATATCAGCTTCATCAGCAGGATCTTCACTCAGAGCAGGCACTGGGGCCCATCGCAAGGTACCCCAGTCACATGCGTGACGCCCACAAACTCAGGATTAGTGATGCAGCATTGTAGTTATTTAGTTGGGCAAGTTTGGTGTCAGGCATTAGGGGTTTACCCCAAAACGTATGCCTTTTTTATTCAGGAATTTGAAGAGGGCTTTGTTATGTACAAAACACTTGAAATTACAATGTAGGCTCGTCTCTTCACTAATACTAATGCTGACATTGCAAAGTTTACATTAGAAACCAGGCCTTCAGATGGTGAAATCACCTCTTTTCCCCATTTTCCCTGAGAGCAAGAGTTTCTGGCCATTCTGTCCGACAAAAACCCCCATCAGGTCTTGATGTTAAGGAAAGGTATGTATGAGACGGCCACGCATCTGCTACAGCAGATCTGATAAGCTCAGTTTTACCACCTTTCAAATAAACATTTTCCGCCTGAAGGTAACAGATATTTCCTTTTGTCTGCCCAGAGAAGCAGTCGTGAGTGCCCCTCATGGAAATTAAAATACCATAAACCCTCCTTCAGACATTTCTGTATTAATCCACACTACCCTTCACTAATTCAAGCCAGTAACGAGAATAGGAGTTAATGGAAGGAGGTCGAATGCTGGGTTGGTATAAAAAACACCAGGCCAGCTCTGTCTGTGTCATAGCTGTGGGGTCCTTCTTCTCTAAGTGCGCTGTGTCTAATTCCTCCTTACGGGACTTGGAAGCTGTCATAAGGGTTGCTTTGGAAATGGCAGCTTTACAAAAGAGCAGTAAAGAATATATCATCAGCCTATGTGAGGAGAGAGATATTTTAATACAGACGGCAAAAGTCAAAGGTCAGATGATCATGGAAATCATGGAAGCACGATCTGCTGCAGCCGGACGCGGCGTCAGGGAACGAAATGACACAGCACAGGTACAATAGACGGAAATTTGCGACTGAAGTATTTTCCCTCGAGGACCACCGCAGGGAAGTTCTCAGGAGGCAGCGGACCTTACTGCTTGGGAATGGCTTTGACAGCAAGCTTGGCGCGCTTGTGACCTATAAATGACTTAGTGTGTGCATCCCAACTTATCCCGGAATTCCCAACAGGCAGAGTGAGAGGAGGCCAGAGGCAGGACTGTGAGTTTTAAGCAGCGAGAGAGGCTGCGCAAGTGAGCGTCAAGAGCGAGAGAGGCAAGGGTCCGAGCGTCAAGAGGGAGAACGAGGCGGTCCATTATCAAATAATCCTAAACGAGGCGTCAGCCTGAAAGGACCTCCAGTGCAGCTGGACAAACCTTGAAAGGGGTGAGGCTTTGCCACGGCTCATGCAGGATAAAAATCCCCTTTGAAAACCGATGGAAACACTTTCTGTGATGGAAAAAAGAATGTGGGGACTTAGATGTGTTCCTTCGAGGATTTGAAAAGACCTTGTAGGCAATATCATTGCCCAACGAGGCGTGGGCTACGATATCTGACCCAGGACCTAAGGGAAAAAGACTTGGAGGTTTTTTGGACCTCCCTACCAGAGACATGCCGGGGACTATGACGCCTAAGAGAAGCTTCTGGTCACGAAATAATCACCTCACTCCGGAGGTCGTATCGCAGAAAATTTCGGCAAGTCTTACAGAAAGTCCCATGACAGCTAGCAGACGTGGTGCAGCAGCTTAAGTTCCATCTGCAAGCAATGGGGTTGAGGAGAAGGACTCTTTTTCCCACGCTTGATGACCTGTTGATTGATGATCAAGGAGCAGCTTCTTCAATATCTGTCATGCAGAGGTTATTCAGTTTGTCTGTGATGGAGCACAAAACATCCAAAGAGGCGGCGGTACTGGCAGGACTCTATGTTACCCACTAGGATGCCAGAAACACGGGTACACCGGAGTCCACCTGGGGAGAGGTAAGCCTGCTTGGGGATCCATGCTCCTCCCCCATCCATCCCCTGGCATCACCCCCTAGTACTTGCTTGGTCCACTGAGGCCCACACGCCCCATTTGACGGACACTGGCGCAGGTGGTTTTATCTAGCAACCAAGTGGGTCATGAATAGTGCCACTTGTCTCCCAGACCTAGCGGAGGAGTCCACCGAAGCCACAGCTGCCCCCCTGTAGCTCAGTGGCCTTCATCCTCCTAGTTGTATCTGGACTGCGGAAGGAGAAGGCTTAACTTCAAGCGGTCACCCGTGGCAGAAGAGTCGCCATGGGCTTTAAAGAAGTGGAGCAGTAGGTGACTGTTGTGGGTCCAGGTGTGGATGCTGACAGTTATTATTCGTGGGAGACATGACCTGACACGGATTTGGCCGGGCGTCCGCTTGATAGACACATTAGCTCGTGTGTATCTGGACTGGGGGGCGGAGAGGGAATGAGAGAAGTGGGCTTTTCTACCCAAATATCCCTAATTTCCATTTTAATGGGTACGATTCTTGGGGTAGATGCTCAGTAAATACGGTCCCGGATCCCCTCCTCTCTATGAAAGGACTAATTCCGCAGAACCTACGACTTATGATTTCCCTCGCGACTGTACATCTTCAAAAAGCTGCCAGTAGGAGGAAAGGAACATAATGACAAGTGGAACGTGCTATTGAATGCTGTATTCATATGTGTAATGTGCAACAATGACTGTCTATATTCCCCTCTGTGACATAGTCAAGAGGCCTGCAATCTCAGCTTTGTGTGATCGGCTGACCAGCCAAGGTTGCAATGCTCTGCAGAGATCAAAATTAGCAGGTAGGAAGAGTCCTGCGGCCACCCTAGCCCCCTCTGCTGGGGTGAGGTCCCTCGTGTGGCAGCACAGAGAGCCCAGTGCTGCGACACCCTCTGCACATGTGATGTGCAACCTGATAGCAAGCCCCATGAAGTGTGCCAGGAAACCCATGGGGTAAAAGGATATCCTTATGTCACCCCTCCTACCTATCAAGGACCTCTTCGAGCACCTGAGGAGAACAACTGTCATTGTACTAGGTCTTGATTGTATACAGAATGGTTATGAGGCATGCTGATGTATCTTGGAGTGTTGTGCTTGGCTGATGTGGTGCCACAGGACCGGTTGGGGCCAGACAGCATCGATTTATCCTACAGCTGTGTTGAGGGCCCCAGGTGTATCCAGCCACAGATACTTCTGAACTGATTATGGACATGATAACATATTCTGCCTGTAATAGCTGGTGCCTCCTGAAATCTAAGCTTGCCGGAATGACTTGGATCTGGCTGTGGGACAATAGGATTTATCCTCACGCTGGAGCGTATTCAGACTGCCATGGAGCATAAGTGATGTATCCAACCTGAGGGTAATTTCGGACTGGTATTGACTTAATGATTCCTCGTGTCCAAACATGAGGGTGTATCTTCAAACTGTTGGTGGACACATCATATGTATCTAAGCATGAGGGTGTGTCGCACAGATTGTAATGAGGGAGAGGCGCCATTCTGAGTCTGGATTTTCATTAGTACCACAGCTCCGTGATGTGCCTGAACCATGATGCATTGTACAATCTGTTATGAATGTAGTAGTGTTCCAGACGCGTAATGTATGCTCTACCTGCCCTGTATGTGTATCCGAGTCCTCATGATTGTAATGGCTGGCTCGTTACCAAGATGTTGGAGCCAAAGCCAAAACTGACGGGATATCTTTGCCAATAGGTTATTCACCCGGGGTATGAGTTGTGGTGAGACTTTGACCAGTCAGAGAGGGTGATGTGTCCACATGTAGCGGTGTGATGTGTTGCCGGCACAGGGAGGTCACCATCCCCGATGTATTATGGTTAGAGAGATAAGAAGGGGCATGGAGTGTGGTATAGGCAGACCTGTCTCTTCAAGGGAGGACGGAGGCGGGTAGGGGATGCCGGATGTGCCAGCCCCCCACGCCCGCTCAAAAGGGGGAGGTTGTTATGTAAAAACATTGAAAACTTAAATGTCTGCTCTCTCTTACAATATACGCGAAATTGCAAATTTTTTTCCCTTTAAAACCCGGTCTCGATGGTGAAATCCCCCTTCCCCCATTTTCCTAAGAGAGGAGTTTCTGGCCATTTGTACAACCCCCCCCCCCATGTCTTTGATTTTAAGGGAAAAGGGTTTTTTTTTGGGAGGCCTGCACCTCTACAGCAGACTGATAAGCTCAGTTTTACACCTTTCAAATAAACAAATTTCCCCCAAAAAGGGAACAGATTTTCCTTTTGCCCAAAGAACAGTCCCCTGATGCCCCCCTTTTGGAACTAAAACAATAACCCTCCTCGACAATTTTTTATACCCCCCCCCCCCACAAAATTTAAGCCAGTAAGAGAGTACGGGGTTTGAGAAAGGGGGGAAACCCGGAGGGTATAAAAAAACCAGGCACCTCTATCTGTGTCATAGCTTTGGGGGCCCCTTCTTTTTAAAGTGAGGTTTTTCTAATTTCCCCCCACCCCCGGGGGTGGAAGCTGAACATCTTGTAAATGTTTAATTTTCCATTTTTCTCTCCCCTTATTTTTATAACTGCATTGTATGCGGTCATGTCTTTTTTATCATATTTTTTTATATAAGCCTGAAATCATTTTAAAAATTAAAGGGATCTAATTCGTTAACTCGTTGTTGCACGGACCCAATTTCCCTTTAAGGATTTTTTTTTTTTTCTTTGGGAGCTACTGGAGAGGTGAGTTGACCTTGAGCATTTTTTAACCCTGTTTTTTGAAATCCTTTTTTTTTTTTCATTGCAGGAAAGGGGGGGCAGCGTGTATTTTTGGGGGGGAAGCGACGCTTGCGGTACGATTTATGCTTGATAGCTACCTGATGAGAGGGTGCCCAGTGGAGATAAATCTAACCCCATTACAGTGTCCCCGTCCCCGTGCGGGTGAGGCCCTAGGGCAGGTTTTTTTTATGGTGATGTAATATTGTTTGGATACTTTTGAGTTTATCATGATCTTTTCTCTGTGAACTGTGATCTTTATGCATTATGTATTAAGAACATTGCGGTATGTATGTTCGTGCGCGAACTTGATCGTTCCACGCATGCGCCCGTGGTCTGATCTGCGCGGATGTACCGGACATCCTTTTTGGTTGCCCGCGCGATGTATCCTTGGTGTCCGGATGTTTGCTATCACGCATGCACCTTGACTGTATTTCTGGGCGAGCACGGGGATTTAAGGTGGTGAAATATTTTTGTGTTTCCCGTCATCGAGGGAGCCCCTGGGTTTTTTGGCTCCTGAAACAGAACCGGGCATAACTTACCATCCATAGCAGAGGTGATGAAAATCCCGGGTAATATCTTGCTTTTTTTTCCCCTCTATACTACACTGATTGGCCAACTGTTCGTTATTTTTGATTAATGATTGATTTGTTATCGTTTTGTGCCAAATGGTTTTGATATTGAATGATTATCAGTTTTGGCCAACTTTCTAGTATAGCCAAACAATACGTGTATACTATCTCAGAACCATTGTTTGTTTCTAGTCATGGGTGGTTATCCTTCTATACTATCTTTATTATAGTTTAGTGATTGTGTGGACGGAGTGGGATTATTGGTGGTGCCCGATTTTTGTGAGCCCTGATGAATCCTCTTAATTGAGGAGGAAAAGCATTGGCTTTGTTGGGACATTATAGGTCCAGTTTTGTTGAAACATTATAGGTCCGATAATAAATCATGTTTTTATGGTTATCGGGAGATTGTTGGATATGTGTATCCCATTTGTATGATATTGATTAGGGTAATTGTCATTATTTAGTATAGGGGTGTTTGTAGGGTGGTATAGACAGGAGGTTCCGGTGGAGTTGTCTTTATTGGGACGGGTGCTCTATTTTTTGTTAGGTAGGGATTTAGTATTAGTAGTAGGGGAATACAGGCAGTCCCCTACTTACATCGTTCCGACTTACATACGTCCCCTAGTTACAAACGGAGACTTATGGGTGTGGCTGACATTTAACACTGAGTCACGCCCCATGATAACCAAGTGCCAGCATGCCACAGCTGCACATGAGATATAGAACGTTAGGTGAAATCTTCTAAAAAAGGGCACAGACAGCAAAACAAATGTAAAAACTGTTCCCTGCACTATCCAAAACTAAAAAAAAGGAATTGCATTTGATAAATATACCTGTTCCGACTTACATACAATTTCAACTTAAGAACAAACCTATAGTCCCTATCCCGTATGTAACCCGGGGACTACCTGTATAGGGTTTTGTAGGCTTTTAGAGAGTTATTAATAAATGTTATGTTTTATCTGTGTTAGGCTATCCCTTCTTTGTAATTAATTGTTTATGATTTTTGGGGATCGCTGACTAGTACTATTTTTTGGACTGCCCCGGTCCTGTATCTATTAGAGGAATTGTTGTTATTTGTGACCGGTTCACATGCAAGATAATTTGTATTATATGTGTATTTCGGAGGAAGCGGGTAATCCTGGTTAAGTTGTAAGTTGCTGTGCTGCACCGCGAGCGCGCATGTGAACGGGACCACACGCGATCGTTCATGTTTGTTTGTATGGTATTAAAAGGTAAAGGGTATTAAGCCTTTCAGAACCCCGTGGGAAGGTAAACATATCGAGTATCCAGAGGATACACTCCCGGCGGTGCGCTGAGCAGCACAGGGGCCTCGGGCACAAGTTTGTACACAAGTGTTTGGGGGATTTGTTTACCATACTTTCCTAAAAGGTTCAGTAAGTCAAACTGTTGTTGAACTGGTGTTGGAGTCGTGTTCTTTCTCCGTGACTTCGCTGTATTCGGGGAAGCCTACCTCGGTACAAAGCTTACACTATAACTAATTCACAGCCTTCTCTGGACACTCCTGCCCATCACACATTCAGAAATATTCGCTCCATAAACACTCAGGAACTCATAGGCACCATAAAGTCCTCACTGTCCCCAATCTCCTCTGTCTCCTGTCCTGACCTGGCTGTTAAACAATATAATTAAACACTCTCAACCCCCCTGAACTTATTGGCACCACTCACACACCGTACCACCAGAGTCAGACGCTGGCAGCTTTGGCACACGCTTTCTGCAGCGATGTTCCAGGTGTTCTGAGCATCTGTGGTGAGTCAGAGCTACCTGCAGACTTTCTCCACTACAAATTCATGCTCAGGATGCCAAAATGCCCTTCACTGCGCCAAACAAGAATGTTTCACCTCCCTCATCTCAACATTACACAACAACCCAAAATGACTGTTTGACATTTTCCACTCTCTCCTCAGACCTAAAGCTCAGTCCCCGGTCACTGACCTCTGTGCTGAAGACCTGGCCACTCACCTGAAAGACAAAATCGACAGCATCCAGAGAAAAAAATCATATCTGAGTCCCAAAATAATACCCATCCTGTCCCCTCCTGTAAGCCCTCTTAGCACTTGGCACGACGACAGAAGAAGGTTTCTCTTGTCTGCTTGCCCCTATTTTTTTAGCGACCCCATTCCCTCCCACCTCCAGTCTATTTCCCGAGCAGTCTTCTCTAACCTAACTGCAATCTTTAACCTCTCTCTTTCTACTGGGATCTTTCCATCCTCCTTTAACCCCTTAACCCACCTTGATGTTCCTGTACGTCATGGTGCAGTGCCTGTTAAGGCACCATGACGTACAGGGACGTCATGGCTATTGTGCGGGCACAGGAGCTGTGCCCGCATGATCGCTGCGGGAGCCCAGTGGTGATTGACAGCCGGGCTCCTGCACTTGCCATTGGGAGCAGAGATAACTCTGTTCCCAGCAGTTTAACCCCTTAGCTGCCGAGAATAGCGATCGCAACAGCTAAGGAGTATGACAGAGGGAGGGAGCTCCTCGGTCCTCCATCTGAACCCCAGCAACGGAATTGCAGGGTTCCAGTGGTTGCCATGGCAACTCAGGGATCAGACAATGACCTCTGGGTTGTCTGTGACATAGTCCTGTCAGACTCTGCCCAGATGCAGAGTCTAACAGGATGACTGACAATTGGTATAATACACTGCGGCATAGACTTGCTGCAATGTATTATACCCGAGTTACACCAGACAAGATCGATGCGCATAGTCCCAGAGTGGGACAAGTGAAAAAAAAAGAAAAAAAAGTAAAAGTGTAAAAAAAAAAATAAATAAATAAAGAATACAGTAAAACACGCAAAACGCCCATTACCCATTACAAACACATATCACCCCCAAAAAGATCCAAAATAAATAAAGTTAACATTTTTGTACGCCCGGGGAGTTCGACCATCCTAAAATCTTTCATTTTTTTTAAAACCCTGCGTGAACATGTAAAAAAAAAAAAAAAAAAGCAATTTTTTTTTTCCCCCCCCCCTGACCAAAAAATGGAGTAAAAGTGAAAAAAAAGTCAATAAATCCAATGAAAACACATTTTTTCCCCTGCACTAAAAAACCTTACACAAAGTGTAAAAGTAAAAAAAAAAAAATTATGGCTATCAAAAAAGTGAACAGAACAAAATTTTAAAAACAATCAAAACAAAATTTTGCTAAACATCAAAAAATTATATAAATTGGGTTTTCGCCACAATCGTATAAAAAAGAAGAGTAAAACTAACATGTCATGTGTACTGTACGTAGTGCAATATAAAAAAAAAAAAAAAAAACCTACCAGATTGCGATTTTCTTCATCCTGCTTCCCAAAAACGGATTTAAAAGCGATCTAAAAGTCATTTGTGCCCCAAAAATATTACCAATAAAAATGTTAACTCAACCCAGAAAAAACAAGCCCCTACACAGCTCTGTACACAGAAAATTCAAAAAGTTATGGATCTTAGACTATGGGGATAAAAAGCGTTTTCTTTTCTAAATAAAAGTGTATTTGTTGTGTAAAAGCAGTAAAACATAAAAAATATACAAATTGGGTATTGCTGTAATACTATCGACATGCTGAGTAAAGTGAACATGTCATATAGATCATGAGGTGACCGTTGTAAAAAATAAAAAATAAAAAACACTTCCAAGATTGCTGTATTTTGTTCATTCTGCCTCCCAAAGTCTTTAATAAAAAACGATCACAGTGTCATATAAACCCTATAATGGTACCAATGAAAACGTCAACTCAAAAAACAAGCCATTAATCGCTCTGTAACAAAACAGTTTAGGGCTTCAGCAGATGAAAAAAAAAAGCAATTTTTTTACAAACCCATTTCTATGTGCAAAGTGGGAAAACCCCAAAAAAAAAACTACCAAAATTAAATTTTATTGTAATTCTACTGACCCACATTAAAATTTATCCTGCCCCTTAACCACAGGTGAAAACGAAAAAAAATAAACCCCAAAAAAACAATAGAGAAGCTACAGGTGTTTCTTTCATTTTTCAGGGCCAATGCAAAAAAAAATTTTAAAGGGGCCCTTTTCACACAGTGCGTTTTTTTTTGCATTTTTATCTTTTTTTAATGCTTTTTCGTGCAGAAGGCATGGGAATTAAAACTGTACATTGCGCACAAAAACGCGGCAAAATCAGGGCAAAAAAGCGGGAAAAAACGCAATTTTGCCGCGTTGTTGCCGTTTTTTTGTGCACAATGTCACATTAATTGCTGGCCTTTCTACCAAAAAATGCATAAAAAAACATCAAAAACGCACCAAAAACACTGTGTTAAAGCACCAACCCTGGCTCCAAAAAGCACAAAACCCCCCCAGATGAGACCTTTGGGGGGTTGAATCCAAAATGGATCCTGTTCTGGTTGGGGACTTTGAAAATGCGTCATGGCACCCACCAAAATCTGCGTTCCAAAAGCTACATAACAATGCCTCCTCTTGGGACGTTAAAAATTTTTTACAACTAAAATAACTGCATTCTGTATTGTGGTTAACCAATTTTTTTTTTTATATTGTGAGTCTACAAAAAATTTTTGTTCTCTTGCAGCTCAAAAACATCAAACCCCCCTTGGGGGAAAGGAATTTTTAGCATGGTTTTGCAGAACCTCACACCCAGTCTCTTTTTACAGTTAAAATTTCCCCCCCTTTTTTGTATAAAAATGGGCTGTATCCAATTTTTTTTTTTTTTTTTTAACGTTTTACGACCCTTCTGTATACATAATTTCCATCACTATTTATTAAAAGGAAAGCATCTTATCAGGCAGGGCCGACCTCTGGGCATAAAAATTTCCCAAATCATAAAAAACGGGGCCCTGGAAAAAGGGGCAGAGGTCATCGATTTTTGTCAACGCAGAAGGGACAGTCTTTTTTTGCCCTTCCCAGTGGGGATAGTAACAAAAACCCCCATTAAAAACATCAAGGGGCCCCCCCCCAAATCATTTTATCTTTTCCGCCAGGAAATGAAGCATTGTTAATGAAAGGGGGTAGTAAAACCTTAGGGCTGAATGGGTAAAAAAACCATTGTCCAAGGGTCAGCTCTTTGTCTTACAAGAACTAACGCAGTGCTTACCTCACATACGTGCAATCAGTTTCCCTTCCCTGTTTTTCTTTTCTTATTTTTTTTTTGGGGAAAGGGGGCTGTGTGAATAATTGGGGGGCCCGTACAAAAAACCAAACAAGGAATCTCTCTCAAACCCCCTGGGGAGCAGAGAAAGTAAACACCCGGCGCCAAGACGAAGGTTTCTGCTATCCCTGAGCCTTTGTGGAAACGGATTTGGGAGCAGCCCAGACTCGGCGACAAGAACAAACTGACCCCCGCAAGGGCAATTGACGGAATTTGCTCCCCGAAATAATTTTTCCCCGAAAAGGCACCCCGCAGCGGCAGTACTCAAGGGAACATGGGCTCTGCTCTGGAAGGGTTTTTGGGAACTTGGGGCTTTTGACCCCAATTTTTCGCCAAAAAACTTTTCCTGCAATACCCCGCAGGGAAAAGGCTGCTGAGTCCAGGCGAGAAAGCGAGAGGGTGGGTGAAACGCCAGGCAGAAGGGGAGCGAGAAACCTGATTTCCAGGGAGAGAGAGAGCGAGAAAAATGCTTTGGGGCCCCCCCGCTTTAAAAAACAAGAGGGCCGACGCTATGCTGAGAAAGGGGCCTCAAACTACAGCGGCACGGGCTAAAAAAGGGGAAAGGGTTTTTCCCCAACCTCAACCCCAGGATACCAACCCCTTGAAACCCCGACTAAAAAACTTTTCCTGGGATGGGGAAAAAAAATTGGGGGCTTGGACATTTTTTTGAGAGGGTTTTGAAAAAACCTGCAAACAAAATCATCCCCCAAGACCAGTGGGCACGATATCTGAAACCCCGACTAAAAAGGGGAAAACCTTGGAGGGTTTTTTTTTAGACCTCCCCCCAAGAAAGACGGGGACGATTCCCCCCATAAAGAAAAGCTTTTGGGCAAGAAATATATCTCACCCAGGAGGGGTAAACCCAGGGAATATTTCCCAAATCCGGGAGAAAGGGCCCACTGGGCAAACTTTCGCAAAACGTGGAGAGCAACCCTTTAAAGGGGCAAATTGCAAAAAATGGTTTGGAAAAACCTTTCGGGTTTCCCCGCTTTTGGGGACCTGGGTTTTAAACTTTAAAAATTTAAGGAACGCTTCTTCATAAACTGTCCTAGTGGATGAAAGAGAATTTGTCCCCGCAAACCCCAAAACCCAAAGGGTGTCCCCGGGGAAGCCCGCCGAAATTGCAGACCCCGTACTCCCCCATTTTGGGTGCCAGCCCGCCCCGGGGAAAAACCGAACCACCTGGAGGAGAGGTTTAAAACCGGCTGGGGATCCCCCCTTCCCCCCCCCAGCCATCACCTGGGCAAACCCCCTAGTAATCTTCCTGGGGGCCCCCAAAACCCACAATCCTTTAAATGACCCGTGCATATGCTTCTCTGTAAAAAAAGTGGGGTAAAGTTAGTTTGGGCCCCGTGTCCCGACAGGAAAAAGATGCCCCCCCTAGGGAAAACTCCCGGGGGAAGGGGGCCCTTTTATTTACCTGGGGCCGGGTTGAAGAAGAAGCCGCAAAAATTTTCAACCTTTACCGGGGGGGCCAAAAAACTTACCGTTGGGGTTTCCCAAAGGGCAGTTCGCAGAATACTGTGGGAAACCCCCCAAAATTTGGGGAATTCGAGGACAACATTAAATGGGAAAGAAAAATTCCCTGACCGGAAATTTTGGGGATTCAGCTCTGTCTGTCCCCCCCCGGCAAAAGGGTTTTTTTTGGGCTGGGGGAAAGGGCCCCGAGGAAAAGAAAAGAAGTGCCCAATTTCAGACTGTAAACCCAAACAAATTTTTATTTTGGAACAGATCTTTATGGAGGAGATTAATTGTGTTACCAGCCCCCCCCCCCCCATTTTTATGGGGGACCCCCCAACCCAGAAAGGTGGTTCCCCCAAGGGCCCGGGGGCACAGATTTAGGGGGAAGCCCTGGTGTGGGTAGACTCTTTGCTGTTGGGGCACCAAATGGAAAAAAGTCCCTTTCTGTGGGGGAAAGTGAATTTGATAAACATTTTTTTATTTGCAGCTAATAACTCGGCCCGTCAGGGAAATTTTTTCCAGCCTTTAACCTTTGTAACCCCGCGCTCTCCAAAACCCCCGGGCAAAAAACTCCTGCGAAGGGGCCCCCCACGCTGCAAGGGCCCCCACGAAGCCCCGCCCTCTTCTGCTTACCCCTCCTCGGAAAAAAGGGTGTGCCCCCAGGGACAAGGCTTTTCAGGGTGCTCTTCTGTCCCGATCATAGCTTTGTAGGCTAAGAAAATCCTCCCCCCCCCGATAACCCTCCCCCTGAGCCCAGGGAATGAAAGATTTAAAATGGGCCCAGGGCAAAAATGGGAAACCCGAGACTGGGGCCCGACTTTACACCAACCGTGGGGAAACTTAGAAGCGACTGGTGGGTTTCCCAAAACCCTTTTGGGGAAAAACTAATTTAAGGTTGCCCATAGTTTCCCTTTTCCAGGAATTTTGGGGGTACACAAAAACCCAAAACTCGGCTAAAATTTATAATTTTTTAAATTTCCCCAAAAAAGGGGAAAACATAGCCAACTACTGCAATTTAGGCATTGGGCTAAAACCCCCCGGGTAGGTTTAAACGGGGAATGTTTTCCCAAAGGGTCCATTAATCCCCTTGCCAAACATCGATGAGGGCCCTTTTCCCAAAAAGTGGCGGTGGATAATTTTGGCCCACTTTCCATCCCCCCGCCCTTTCTGGGAAACGCTTTATTTTTGGGCAGTAAATTGGGCTATGCCACCCATACCCCCCGAGGCTGGTGGCCATGTCCTCCCTTTTAAAGGGCAAACAAGGTTTCCTGGGCCCCTTTTTCTGTGTTTTCAAAGTTTGGGTTTGCTCCAAGATTTTTTAAACTGACCAGGGACCCCAGTTTAATTTTCCCAACCAAAGCAAGAGCCTCGCAAGAAAAAAGCAGGGGCAGCACCTGCAGCCTCCCCCCAACCCCTCCCAACCAAATGAGTTGTGTGAGGGGTTTTTAAAAGGGAAAATTAAAGCAGATGGCCCAAAATCTAAGGAGACCCAAGCCCAGATTTGGGGGCGTTTTTCTACCCCATCTGCCCGTTTTTCCTACAGGGAGGGGGCCCGGCCTCAACAGGGTTTTTTTTCCCCTTTGAACTTTAAAGGGAAAAGGGGAGGGGCCCTTGGAAAATTTTTTAAGGGGGTTTCCCGGAGGGGGGAAACTGGAACCCAGAAGTCTCCATTTTGGGTACGTCATGAAACTCGGGGCAAATGCAACACCTTTTTCATTCCTTTCATGACAACATGACCCAAATCCAGGCCCAAACAGAAACGGGTAAAGAAACCTTAAAAGCCTGGGAATGGAAACCAAAGAAACGGGCAAAAAGGTTTTGGGGTTTCTGTGCCCCCTTTCGCAGAACAAATTACAGGCAGCATGGGGAAGGCCCCAAAACGGTAAATAAACACTCAAACGTTAAAATGTATGTCCCTGGATGATAAGCGGCAGAAGGTGTTCCATGTCAATAGTTTAAAGGGACATCACTCCAGGGGGCCCTGTGTTCTGCCTTTTGGGGAAATTTCCCGAGGAAAGGGGGGGAAGATGTTTCCCTTTTTCGACCCAAATTTGGGCCAAACACAGGACACAGACACTCATTAGGGAAAACAATTTAAAACCCCTTTTTTTGCCCCCCCCCCAGAGGGCTTTAGGGTTCACCGGGGACTAAAAGGGGGCCCCCCCATCGGTTTTTTACAGGTAGGGCCAGGGGGAACTCAGCGACATCCCCCATGTGGGCACTGGCACCCACCCCCCCCATTAAAGGAAAACCCGCTTACCCGGGGTCACAAGGGGAAATGGCAACAAGGGTGGGGCAAATAGAAGAGAATTTTGGGCCCTTTGGGGTTTATACAAAAATCCCAGAGTGCCTGGGCCTCACCAGTGGTTCTTGTCCCAAAAAAGGATCAAAAAACAAAGTTCTGTGTGGATTATAGGAGGTTAAATTCCATCACAGTCTTTGATGCCTATCCCATATCCAGGATAGATGAGCTGTTAGATCAGCTGGCCGGTGCCTCCTATTTTACCATCATGGACCTGATCAGGGGATATTGGCAGATTCCCCTGACAAAGGAAGCCCAGGAAAGGTCGGCCTTCATAACCCCATTTGGGCTGTATGATTTTTAAGTTATGCCATTCGGTATGAAAAATGCCCCTGCTACATTTCAGCGCCTGGTCAATCAACTGCTAGAGGGATTTGATGGGTTTGCTGTTTCATATCTGGATGATATAGCCATTTTTAGCAATTCCTGGGAGGAGCATCTTACACATCTGTCCCAAGTCCTAAAGAGGCTCAAATCAGCAGGTCTGACCATTAAGCCAGGGAAGTTCAGATAGCCATGGCTGAGGTACACAAGGACACCGTGTGGGGGGTGGAACGCTAAGGCCTGACCAGGAGAAGACAGAGGCGATTACAGCCTGGCCCACTCCCAAAACTAAAAAACAGGTGATGTCCTTTTTAGGTACAGCTGGCTACTACAGGAAGTTTGTGCCAAACTACAGTGCCCTGGCCAAGCCCCTAACTGACCTCACCAAGAAAAAACTTCCCCAAATTGTCTCTTGGACCTCTCAATGTGAGCAGTCCTTTGCCGCCCTAAAGGCTGCCTTGGCCAGCTCACCTGTTCTCCAGGCTCCAGACTTCTTCTGAAGGTTCGTGGTCCAAACTGACGCCAGCACTTATGGGCTAGGTGTGGTCCTCAGTCAGGTGAATCCAATGGGGGAGGAGCAGCCTGTTCTGTACCTGAGTAGGAAACTCCTGCCAAGGGAAGTCTCCTATGACACAATTGAGAAGGAGTGCTTGGCAATCATGTGGGCCCTAAGGCAACTACAACCCTACCTCTATGGGCGCAACTTTACAGTAGTCACCAACCATAACCCACTTAGCTGGCTCAACAGAGTGGCTGGCGACAATGGTAAGCTGCTCAGGTGGAGCCTGGTGCTGCAGCAATATGATTTTACAATACAACATAAAAAGGGCATTGAGCATGGTAATGCAGATGGTCTCTCTCGCCAGGGGAGGACGGAGGAGGAGGTGGGCTCAGGAGATGGCAGTTGAGCCAGTCCCCCACGCCCACTCCAAAAGGGGGAGGTGTAATTTAGTACACTAGGAATAACTGCATTCTGTATTGTGGTTAACACAATTTTTTTTTTGTACTGTGAGTCTACAATTTCTGTATCTCTGCAGCTCAAAGACATCCACCCCCCTTGGGAATGGAATTTGTAGCATAGGTCTGCAGAACCTCACACCAGTCTCTTTTGACAGTTCTATTACCCCCTTGTTTGTAAAAACATGGCTGTATCCATATTTATTACTTTTTTACGACCCTTCTGTATAAAATAAGTGCCATCACTACTTGTTTAAAAGGGAGAGCTTTCTTATCAGGCATGGCTGACCTCTGACATTATTGCCAGTCATAAACACGGGTCCCTGAATGGACAGAGGTCATCGATCTGTCAACGCAGAAGCACAGTCCGTGATTGCCATCTAGTGGGGATAGTAAGCAACTACCCTCATTAGACATCAAGGGTCCACCCACCTCATTATATCTTCCAGCCAGTGAAATGAAGCATAGTTATGAAGATGGCTGAGTAGGGTATAAGACCCATTGTCCAAGGGTCAGTTCTTTGTACATAGTTTGAGGTCAATCCTGGATTGAGCTGTGTTCCATCTTCATCTTACCCCAGGATCTGAAAGTCAAGGCTTGTAAGTGTAAAGGGTTTCTAATTTATCCCTTTTTATTTTATAACTGTTTGATACTATTCTAGTCATTTTTATTGTTTTTTTTTCTTTTAAGCATTGTCCCCCCCGTTTCTTTTTAAAAATTTAAAATTTTTGATGCGTTATTCTTGCGCTGCACAAATCCATTTCCTTAAAGGGTGTTTTTTCTTTAGCTGCTGGAAAGCAGTGAGGAAACCGGAAGCGTTTCTTTTAAAATTTTCTTAAGTATTTTTTTGGAATCAGAGCCCTTCCATCGTTTTCCCTTTTTGAGTACTAAAGGAAGGTGGTGGCGGGGAAAATTTTTTTGGGGGGCTGGAACTGTCTTGGGTTAATTTTAGTTGATTCGCTACCTGAGGGTGACGCAAGTGGAAAAAAATTTCCGCCCATTACGGGGCCCCCCATACTGCTGGTGAGCGGACGTGAATACCCCCCCCCACCCGCCCAAAACGCGTTTACACCCACAAAGGGTATTGCTGAACTTGGAAGAAATTGCGTAACAAATTTTGGTGTACTTTTTTCCAGGATTTTTTGAAAAATATAAAATTTTCAGGTAAAACTGCATTTTATTGGAAAAAAAAAAATGTTATTTTCACAGTCTAATGTTAAAAACATTTGTCTAACTCCTGTGGGGTAAATATACTCACTGCACCCCTGGATATATCCTTTAAGAGGTTTATTTTAGCAAATAAGGTCTTTTTAGGGGTGTTTATTAAGTTTTAGCCCCTTTGGGGTGCGCAAGCCGGGAGTTCCTAAAAAATACCTAATGAAAATGAGACCCCAAAACCCACGGGTGCTCCCCTTTTCTGGGTATGGTTGAGTAAAAAATACCCAAATAGGACCCACACATTTGGATATCGCTAAAAACGGCAGTCAGGGGGAAAACAGTATTAAATTTTTATATTCCGTTACCATTTTTTCGGGCTTATTTTGGTCATGCTGCCTAGGCACTAAACCCGAATACGCCCCCATTTTCAATTGCATTACCCCCCGCCCCTTTATATCATGATACACCCCTTTCAATAGCCCCGCCCACTACAACCTGTAAAACCCGTGAAGAAAGTAATTGAACAGTTTGTGTCCCCCACCCTTTAAACGTTGGATGCCTATTCGCATCCAGGGGGAGCTGTGAGAAAGCCAAACTGGCCTAACCAAACCCCCCTACATTTCAAACCTATTTCCCTCATACAATGCCCAAAAATGGTAGGGCCCAGTGTAACATTCTCGAAAATTTCGTATTTTTCCTCCCTCAGTGACCATATTGGTATCCAATGACACGGTCTGTAGATTATATTACCTCCATACAGTGACCATTAGTGGAACACCAGTGTAACCCGGCCTTTCAATGTAAATCCCCTCGTGACCATATAGTGGTGACACCAGTGTACCAGGTCTGCAACGTATATTACCTCCATACAGTGTCAATGTGGTAGACACCCGTGTACACAGGAACTCTGCAAAACTGTATAATCCTCCCAAAAAGTGACCATATAATTTGGGAACACCATTGTTCACCCGGGTCTGCAGACGGGATTTTTACCTCCCTTCAAACCATATAGTGGGAACACCCGGGACAAAGGCCCTGCAGGCTGTATTTACCCCCCCTAAATAAATGACCCCTATTTGTGGTAAAACACCAGTGTACAAAGGCTCTTTCAGACTGTAAAATTACCGCCATACGTACCATAAAAGTGGGTTAAAAACCAGTGTTACACCAAGCTCTTTAAGACTGTATTTTTACCTAAAAAGGAGGAAAATACATTTTTTATTTTATGGTTGTTTGGGAATAGTTTACAAAAGGTTCTGGCCGACCTTTAATGATTACAAAAGCATTTTCAAGTAGGGACTCACCCAGAGACATTCCCGTTTTCCCGGAATTTTTTCCTTTTCCCTTTTTTTTTCCATCCGTCCAGGGCCGCCATTATGCCCTTTTATGGGACATACGTCCGTTGAATTTTACCACACTAACATCTTAGAACCCGCAAATTTTTTCCCGCCCTTTTCCCACCCCTTGTGTCACCTCTGAACAAAAAATCTTTTTTTGGCGTGATAGGTGGGGAGGTTTTTGGGGGGTTGGGTAGGTTTAGGATAAATAAAAAATTTGGCCCGCAAAAGTTTGCCCTTACTTAAATCTTCATTGGGGCCCCTTCAAAAAAGCAACAGACACCAAATGGAAAACATCCCCGTTCCTCCTTTAGCACTCCCAAAAAAGTTTCCAGGGGCATCCCGTGGGGGTCCTTTTATTTACAATTCCAGTCAAACAGCAGGATAACAGCAAAATTTCCCAATTTACATCCCCGATTTTTTAAACGCCCAAATTTATTAAAAAATCCTTTTAAAAAATACATAAAAAAGGTGGTTCTGAAAACCCACAATTTAAAAAATCACAAAGGGACAAACCCCTGGAATTGCATTCTGGGTTTTATTAGGGTGCCAAATTGGGTTTTTTTACCCTTTGGGTGGGGTTATGGAAAATGGGGGGGACCCCCGTTGTTTTAATTTTTTTTTTTAAATCATTTAAAAATTTTTGAGCTTCCCCACAGTGGGCCCCTTCCCGTAATCAAATTTCAAATTTGGGTGCCCATGTGCAGATTCCCACTAAATAAATTGCTTTTCAGAAAAAAAAGGATGTGGGGGTCCCCCCCCCAAAAACCATAACCCAGCCAGGGTAAAACCCCACAGCGCACCCGAAAAAAACTATCAGAATGGGGGAAAAAACCATCAAACTGGGAATTCCCATTCTAAAAATGGGGGCCTGCAGCTGCTCCAAAAAGCGGCCCCTCAAATTAGGGGGCCCGCCCCTAAAGGTTCCCGGCTCTTCCCAGTCCCCCTGGTGCTTTGGGTTTTTACGGGGGTAATTGGGCCCGGGGGTTTAGTGTCACCCCTTGGGCAACAAGAAACACCGCTGGCTGACCCAAGCCCCAGCGTTTGAATGGAGGAAAGGGGTTTTTCCCGATACCCCCAAAAAATAAAACTGGAATAAAATGGAAAAAAAAAACCAGGGAAAAAGAAAAAAAAAAACTTTATTTAAAAAAAACCTTCCCCAAAAACCGGCCCCCGTTAACCATTTTATTAAGTATGACAACGCTGTCCCCAAGTAGTAAACCCAAACCCTCGGAGTCCAAAAGGGAAAAATGTAAAAAAAATTTTTTAAAAAACCAAAAAAAAACCCTCCCGCTTTTCCCGGGCACCAAACTGTTGGGTTTTCAAACCCGTTTTCCCGGGGTGCAGAATAATTTTTTAGTGCATGAGAAAACTTTGGGGGACCCTCACAAACAGGGATCCGGAAAACTGGGACAGGGAGGGGGGGGCCGAGTTGGGGGGCAAAGGGGTGATAAAAAACTTCCCTGCTGTGCCTTCCCCCCTGTAGTTACCCTTTAAAAAGAGTTAAATGAAAGGGGGGGGGGCCAGTCCCTGCAGCGGCCTCGGGAAAAGGCCCCTATGACGCTTCCCTTTGGGCCCTGCTCTTTGGGAAATGGCCGCCTGTGAGGGAGAGAGGAAATCCCTTTACAGGGCCGGTGAATGCAGGGCCCCTGTTTGCCTCCCCGGAAAGGCAAACGGGGAACTGAAAGCGGGGTCCTTTTGGGGGTTAGGGCACAGGCCCTGGGCCCGGGAAAATCCCCGAAAAATTTACGATACCCCCTGCCGTTTCCCCGGAAGCAGGGGCAAGGGTCCCAAATTTGGGATTGCCCCCCCCCAAATCCCGGGGGCAGATGGGGGATGGGGCAATCACAAATTCCCTTTTCCCTAAATCAATTGGGCCCCCCCAATTTTAGCTAAAAAAAAACCCCCGCACCACCACTCTACAAACCCCCCTATCTTCCCTGCCCTTTTTCCCCCCCCATTCTAACACCCCCCCCCCTCCCCCCGCCATTTCCCAAAACCCCCAGTCTCCCTTCTGCCCCCCGCCCCCCCCCATTTCCCCAAAAACCCCCCGTTTTCCGGGCCCCGCCTCCCCCCCATTCCTAAACCCCAAACCCCCTTTTCCTCCCCCGCCCCC
>JAODAL010050098.1:0-27679 GCA_025379985.1 Phyllomedusa bahiana
CTTTATAGCCGGGGCGGTAAAAGTAGAAAGGGCGGGAAAGGGCAGCAGGGGGGGTAAGGTAGCCGGGGGGAAAAATTTAGCCAGGCGGGGGAAAGGTAGCCAGGAGGGTATGGGCCCGGGGCGGGGTAGCCGGGGCAGGGAAATCTAGGGGCAGGGGTTCATACCAGGGAGGGCTATAATACCAGGGAGGGATAATACCCGGGCAGGTAAAAAAGCCAGGGCAGGGTATCAGTAGCCAGGGCAAGGCATCATATAGCCAGGGCAGGGGCAGTATATAGCCAGGGCAGGGCTATTAATAGGCAGCCAGGGCAGGGGGCAGTATATAGCCAGGGCAGGAGCAGTTTATAGGCAGGCTATTATAGGCAGTCGGGGGCAGGGGCAGTATATAGCCAGGCAGGGCTATTATATGCAGCCAGGACAGGGGCAGTAAAAAGCCATGGCAGGGGCAGTATATAGCCAGGGCAGGGCTCTTATAGGCAGCCAGGGCAGGGGCAGTATATAGCCAGGGCAGGGGCAGATAATAGCCGGGCAGGGCTATAATAGGCATCCAGGGCAGGGGCAGTAATACCAGGGCAGGGGCAGTATTATAGCCAGGGCAGGGCTATTATAGGCAGCCAGGGCAGGGGCAGTATATAGCCAGGGCAGGGGCAGTATATAGTACCCATCTTACCTTAATCCACCACGGTCCAAAATCACAGCCACATGGTGAACTGTACTCGTGACCCAGGGGTCAACTAAAGCCACGGACTACAAACCTACATTTGCAGGGTGTTTTCAAATTCCACCCAAAAAATAGGCATTTTCAGGAGAACAGAGTCATTCCCAGAGAGAGACTAAAAATCATTACCTCATTACCAATAAGATGGATATTCTGTTGGCATAATCCCCCAGTGATGGCTGCCGTGAAAACATGGTGACTTTTTGTAAACTGAGAGACCTTTTCGGAGCCTTAACGCCAGATTGGTGGTGCTTTAGAGGGGAGTTTTTTTTAATAACATTGAAGCTTAGGAAGTGGCATTAGTTGTATAAATACATTGGAAAAAACGTCTTTGTGTATGCTGCAAGTATAATGTGTGTGTGCTGCAAGTGCAATATATGTGTGCTGCAAGTGCAATGTATGTGTGCTGCAAGTGCCATGTGTGTGTGCTGCAAGTGCAATGGGGGTTGTGGGTTGCTGCAAGTGCAAAAAGGTGTGTGCTGCTAGTGCAATGGGTGTGTGTGCGCTGCAAGTACAATGTGTGTTCTGCAAGTACAATGTGTGTGTGCTGAAAGTACAATGTGTGTGCTGCAAGTACAATGTGTGTGTGCTGCAAGTGCAATGTGTTTGTGTGTGTGCTGCAAGTGCAATGTGTGGGTGTGTATGTGCTGCAAGTGCAATGTGTGTGTGCGTATGTGCTGCAAGTGCAATGTGTGTGCGTATGTGCTGCAAGTGCAATGTGTGGGTGTGTATGTGCTGCAAGTGCAATGTGTGTGCCCCAAATGTGCGAAAAGTCAATGTTGTGTGCGCATGTGCTGCAAGAAACAATGGGGGGTGGGGGCTGCAATTTGCAATGTGGGGGTTTTGTGTATGTGCGGAAAGTGAAATTTGTGTGTCCCGCATGTGCTGAAAGAGAAAGGGGGTGTTTTGTGGGGGCATTTGCGGGCAAGGGGCCAATTTGTTGTGTGTGCGGGCAGAGGGCAATGTGTGTGTGTGTGCTACAAGGGAAATGTGTGTGTGTGTGTGTGCTGCAAGTGCAATGTGCAAATTGCAACCCCCTTTCCCCCCCCGCTCCCCCCAACCCCCTTTTACTTTTGCCCCATGGCGCAAAACACATATTCCCATTTGGCGCACATGCGCACACACAAAATTGCATTGCGCACATGCGAAACACAGAAAATTTTTCACTTGCCAGCACATGCACCCCAACTCACACTTTGCACATGCACGTCCATTTTGAATTTGAAATTGTGGTGTGTGCATAGCGGGCAAGGCAATGTTTGGCATTTCAGCACAGGGCCGTGCACACCACCCCTTGCATTTGGGGGCCCCACCCACATGGGGCGGACCCCACACATTGCACTTGCAGCACATGCGCACACAAACACATTGCATTTTGCAAAAGGGGCGTTGCGGGGGGTCCCAAAACATCCGGGGCTGGGGCCCTTAAGTTTTTCTGGAGTAGGGCGGGGTTTTCACACGGAATTTTTTGCGTCTTTAAATTTTGAAACTGCGGATGTATTTTTAAAAAGAGAAAAACCTTTGTATGGGGGGGGTCAGGAAAATAGAAGGGGGATTACACTGCAGTTTTCAATTTGTGAAATCACAGGGGGACGCCTCTGAAGAGTTGTTTCTTTCTCTTTTTTTCCAAACTTGGCCCCGCGCCAAAGACCCTCTTCCTTTGCGTCCACAAAATTTTTCACTGAAAAAAAGTAAAAACAAACATTTAGACTCCTCATTTTATCAGCATTTTTTCTACAATTTCCTATTTTCTTTTACAAAATCCCCAAACTATAGTGCCCCCAAAAAGGTAAAAAATTACCCCCTTGTAGGTTAAAATATTTGGCCCCCATAGCCTGGTAGTAGGGCCCCCGTAGGCCCGGTTTTACCCCCCCTAGCCAGGGTTTTTAGCCCCTCTATCCAGGTTACTGCCCTCTGTACTAGGGTTAAATCCCCCTTTAGGCATAATAGGGCCCCCTCTTGCCAATAAAATGCTTTCCCTTTTAGTCAGGTTATTAAAACCCCCTGTACCCCGGTTACGCCCCCCCTAACCCCCATAATATACCCCCCGTAGCCCCGTGATATGCCCCCCCGTACCAGTGATTTTGCCCCCTTAGCCACCAATTTTGCCCCCCCTGTGCCATGAATCCCCCCGGGAGCCAGTGACATGCCCCCCTTAGCCAAATGACATTCCCCCCGTTTGCCCGTGCATGCCCCCCCGTAGGGCCAATTTACATGCCCCTTATCCATATATGCCCCCTGTAGCCAGTGACATGCCCTCTTAGCCATATTTTTCCCCCTTACCAGTTTCCCCTTTCCCCCCCCTTTTTAGCCCCCTTTTCTTGCCCCCGCCCTCCTTGTAGCCAGTGGGCTTGCCCCGCCGCCCCGTAGCCAGTGACTTGCCCCCTTGTACCCGTGTCTTGGGCCCCCCTTGGAGCCAGTGTTTGCCCCCCTTGTAGCCAGTGTCCTTTTCCCTGCCCCCCCTTTTACCAGGGTCTTGCCCTGCCCCCTTGTAGCCAGTGTCCCCTTTCCCTTTCCCCCTTGGGGAGCCAGTGTTTGCCCCTTTTTACCAGTGTCTTGCCCCCTTTTTTAGCAGTGTCTTGCCCCCCCTTTTTAGCCCGTGTCTTTGCCCCCCCTTTTACCAGTGTCTTGCCCCCTTGTAGCCCGGTGTTTTTGGCCCCCCTTGTTGCCCGTGTCTTGCCCTGCCCCCCTTGAAACCAGTGTTTGCCCTGCCCCCCTTGTAAACCAGTTCTTGCCCCCCCCGTAGCCAGTGTCTTTTCCCCCCCTTGTAGCCAAATTTCTTGCCCCCATTGTAGCCAGTGCTTGGGCTTGCCCCCCCTTTTAGCCAGTGTCTTTTCCCCCCTTTTTAGCCAGTGTCTTGCCTGCCCCCCCTTTTAGCCCTGTCCCCTTTTTCCCCCCTTGTACCTTGTCTTGCCCCCTTTCCTAATAAAAATAAAATAAAAAAACCTACTTAACCTAATTGAGGCCCCGGTCCGCGCGTCCGGGTCCTGCAGCTTGAGAGCGGTATAAGCAGCATGATGTCATCACGGCTGCTTACGCCGTCTCGTGGGGCCCGGGATCTCCTCGGCCGCGCAGAGCTGCCAGCTTAGAAACCCAGCGTCGCAGGGGGTGATGAAAGCGGCGCGTCATGCCCCCTGCGACGCTCAGGTGTATGTACGGCGCTCGGGGGAGCACCGTACATACAGGGGAGGAGACAGGACGGGAACGATCCGTCCTGCCTCCTCCCCCGACTCTGACTGCGCGGTTTGCTGTGAAACGGCCGCGCAGTCAGAGACATCGGCGGGCGCCCGCCCGCACTAAGGGCCTCCAGGCCCACGGCAGCGGCCTGGAGCCGCCGAGACTCGGGGCACAGGTGGATTCATTCGGGGCTCGGGCCCCGCATGAATCTGCCTAGCGACGCCCCTGCACTTGCAGCACATGCACACACACATTGCACTTGCAGCACATGCGCACACACACATTGCACTTGCAGCACATGCGCACACACACACATGTGTGTGTGCGCATGTGCTGCAAGTGCAATACGTGCGGTTGCATGTGCAACATGGGTGCGTGCGTAGGCTGCAACGTGCCTCTACAAGTGTCCTCCAAAATCCTGTGGATCCTTTCCACCTAGTCACTTGGCCGGCTGTTTTCTCATACCTGGTTGACCAGGGATCTGTGCCGGCACGCTAAGATTTAGTAGTAAAATGTCAGCTGTTCTACTTTGTATTGTGTCAGAAAGTGTAGAAATTTATTGTCCAATTTAGAAACCTGAGATGTTCCCGGGAAATGCTGTGGGGTGTGTTATAATGAAAATACCAATCCACATTAGACACGGTTGCCATAAGCAAGAATCGTAATATCTCCGCTAGACGTCAAGAGGAAAGAAAAAAAAAACCACAGTGCAGTGAAAGGAGCGCAAATCATTACTTTGCAAATATTTGCAGCTTCCTTCATCTCCAAATGGGTTAAGCCTGATTCGTAATAAACTTGCATTCCTAATTTTCCGAGCGATGCGCAAAGTTAAGTGCAGCGACGGCCTTTGGACAGATTTATATTTTGTCGTCTTCTGAATTAGTGATGACTGACAAGAGGACATTGTTTTATACGCAGCTATTTAAATAAAGGCCTGCAGGATGTTTCTGTGATGTTGTCACTTCAAGTCCCAACTGGTAACCAGGAGATGTGCGCTACAGAGTAATCTTCATTAGCTTTTATGATTTTAATCTACTTCAGAGAGAGGATTGCTTAGACGGCAAGACATTTTAATATATATAGACAGCTCAGCCTTTGTCTCCCACTCCAGCGACGTCTTCATGTTTTATTTTCTCCCTCTAAAAACCTTTCAAGTTCTGGAGAACTTTGTTTTATTTAGATGGAGAAAGGTGTTCTTTTTATTTATTTATTTATTTATTTTTTTTTTAACTTCCCCCAAAATGAATGGAGATGTGATGAATGGACTCCCAAGCACTTCTGGCATTGGGATTGCAAGATCCTTCAGTAGAATATCTATGTATGTGTGTATATAATATCTGATAATATAAGCCAGCCAGCATCACTCTGCTCTGTACTGACAAGGGGCAAAACCCAGAAACGGCTGTATACAGATGAGTGGCTTGGCTAAATATCCCTTCCTGCTTTCCAAAGATCCAGTGGGTCAAAAGCAAATTGAGGATTTGTTACATCCAATAGAGGGTGCTAGAGCTTTTCAGCTCCTATCCCATAATGCCTTGTGATTTGCAGATGCTTCGTGGAGTGCAAAAAGGCAATTCCGAATCTCCACACGCCTATACAGTGCTCTCCCTAAGGAGAGATCTTCCCTTTCTGAGCCACTCATTGCCTCCCACTCAGCCAAGCCAGCATCGCTCTGCTCTGGACTGACGACGGGCAAACACCCGAAACGGCTGTATACAGATGAGTGGCTTGGCTAAATATCCCTTCTTGCTTTCCAAAGATCCAGTGGGTCAAAAGCAAATTGAGGAGTTGTTACATCCAATAGAGGGCGCTAGAGCTTCTCAGCTCCTTTCCCATAATGCCTTGTGATATGCAGATGCTTCGTGGAGTGCAAAAAGGCAATTTCGAATCTCCAAACGCCTATATAGGTGCTCTCCATAAAGAGAGATCTTCCCTTTCTGAGACACTCATTGCCTCCCACTCAGTCAAGCCAGCATCGTTCTGCTCTGTACGGACGAGGGGCAAACACCCCGAAACGGCTGTATAAGATGAGTGATGCTGGCTTGGCTAAATATCCCTTTTGCTTTCTCAAGACTCAGTGGGTCAAAGGCAAATTGAGGATTTGTTACACCCAAGAGAGGGCTCTAGAGCTTCTCAGCTCCTTTCCTATAATGCCTTGTGATATGCAGATGCTTCGTGGAGTGCAAAAAGGCAATTTCGAATCTCCACACGCCTATATGGGCGCTCTCCCCAAGGAGAGATCTTCCCTTTCTGAATACAATAGAAAATCTATGTACAGTATAGGTGTATATATAATATCTGATAATATAATGTGTGACCTGAATCCAATAGAAAATCTATGGAAGAAGCAAAAGCTCAGAGTCCATAGAAGGAGCCCACGAAAGCTTCAGCAGGTGGAAGAATGCGGCCAAAATCCCACCTGAGCAATTCAGGCGACTGGTATCTCTAGACAGGAGGCGTCATCACCAACAAAGGCTTCTGTGCCAAGTATTAGATACATTTCATTAAGTGTGTTCAATACTTCTTCCCTGTGTTATTTCTCATTATTTCACATATTTTCCAGACATATATGGTTCCATTTATTTTTTTTTATTGTTTTTCTTTTCCCCGTGTCATTAAAGGGGTTTTGCCACAATCTCATTTCCTACCTCCTGCATCCGGCTCTTCAGGTCTGTGTGCTCAGAAGGGGGCGTGTGTGATTTGTCTGAATTGCAGATCATGTGACCCAGCAGGATGACATCACCAGGCCTTTCCTCTCTCTAGTCAAAGAAAAGTCTGTTTATGTATAGAGCTGTGAGTAGCTACAATGTAGCTCAGAGGTAAAGTTTTTGCCTCCAGGCACAAGGGTCCTCGGTTCAAATCCCTGCAGGAACCAAACCTGTGGATTTTATTTCTCTTTATCAATGCACAGACCTGATTGAGGTTTCTTTTTTATTTATTTGCACTGTTTGACTAATTACTAAGGAGTACAGAGGAAAGGAGTAGAATGACAGCACCTGGGGTTGAACAGTTGTTCAGCAGTGAGTGTGTGTGATTACTAAGGAGTACAGAGGATGGGAGTAGAATGACAGCACCTGGGGTTGAACAGTTGTTCAGCAGTGAGTGTATGTGATTACTAAGGAGTACAGAGGATGGGAGTAGAATGACAGCACCTGGGGTTTGAACACCGAGTAGCTGCCTGAGAGGAGAGGTGATGTCAGACCAGGACTGAGGAGCTCTCAGCCCTGGTCGTATCCCCTGGAGACGAGTTGTACACTATGGATCCCTAAAGGAGCAGCTAAGACAAAAACGGTCCAGAATTATTAATAACAATGAATGGTGAAAATGCTTATTATTTAATTTGCAAGCTTCCCACACCAATTTTACTTTGTGGAAAAACCCCTTTAACACATTTAGAAATAGATATACAGGCAGTCCTCGACTTACACCGTTCTGACTTACATCGGTCCCTGAGTTCCAAACGGAAACTTATGGGGCGTGCTGGCACTTGTAGTTCCATGTTCCACAGCAGATAGTAGCTGTGGAACAACAAGTGCCAGCATGCCACATCAGCACATGGGGTGCTAATGAGGTGAAATCTTCTTATCAGGGGCACAAACAGCAAAATAAATGTAAAAACCCTTTTCAAAAATGAAAAAAAAAAAATGTTTTAATAAATAAAGTTAATAAATCTACCTGTTCCGACTTACATACAAATTCAGCTTAAAAGGAATGTGTTATCAAAAAATGAGTCATTGTTTAAGTCCCGTTTTTATGTTAAATACATTTTTTAGGAATTTTTTATTTTTTTTTTTTTTCATATCACTTTCAATATTTTTTTAATAATTCTTAAGTCTTGCAGTTTCCACTTTGGCCACTAGGCCTTGTTTGCACGACTTTAACAGCAGTCAGAGAGATGCTTTACAGTAGCTTCATGCACATAGGAGACTTAAAGGGAATTTATCGCTTCATCAGTTCGGCTGTTTTCTTGTAGCTTAATTTTCTCAGTTCCTCAAATCCAGGGGCGTTTCTTCCCCTCCCAGCTGGTTGTTTCTTAAATGAAGGGGGATGACATCAACCCCCCCCTTCACTGTTCGTGCTCGCTCCCAAGTCAGTGTGTTTGTTTGAGATCAGTGGGACGGGATAGCACATCCCTGCTCTTCCTCCCTCTCTCTGAGTCCACATGTCACTGTGTCGTTCCTCTCCCTATGCAGTAACGGCTGTTTACATAGCACAGCCCCGCATTCAGTCTAGACAGTCTTCTATGAACTCAGAGCACTGATCTCTTCTCCTCTCACAGCTGGAGGTTTGTTATAGTTGAATCCAGTCTTCTATGAACTCTTCCAGAGCAGCACAGATCTATCTCCCTTCTATGTTTACACGCAGGAGCATTAGGCAACGAGCACAACTCTGCTGTTTTCTGATTGTAGAAGCAGCTGCAGTTTTACTGTGCAGCAGCTGGCTGTGCAGAGTGAAATGTTGCCGGCCCCTTACTCTGAGTGAGAGAGGCAAGAATGCGAGCTCCCGTGAATACGACCGGGGGCCGGGACAGAATGTAAATTAGTAGAGCCGTCAGCCAAAGAAATGACAGGACGGGGGATCCCACCGGCACTGGGGAACAGTGATTACAGAAACAGAAGATAAGGGAGACAGTGAAAGCAAGACAGCTTTGCAAGTGACATCCAATTGCAAAGTTGCTTGTTTTCACTGTCCCCTTATTCTGAAGACCATTTAATGTAATGATGCAACCCCTTTAAGACTGACTCAGTTCCATTGACTAGGAGAGTTTTCTAGTCATGCTATGTGACCTGGGAAGAAGTCACTGTACATGGAGGTGAAAGGGTGAACTGTGACATCTCCTATTGTGACTGGTGGATCCTGTGTTATCTATTCACACTGGTGTCTCCTTTCAGTTTGAGTCTGCTTGTGCTGATAATGAGCAGACAACTGAAAATATCTGTACAGAACAGAAAGTATCAGACAATTATTAGGCCTAGTGACCAAACTGAAAACTGCAGAACTTAAGATTTATTAAAAACTATTGAAAGTGATATGGAAAAAAAAAAAAGCATAACCAAAAATTCATAAAAAATGTGTTTAACATAAAAACATGAGTTAAACAATAAGTCATTTTTGATGACACATTCCCTTTAAGAACAAACCTACAGTCCCTATTCCATTCGTAACCTGGGGACTGCCTCTACTTAAAAAATTGGTGAGGTGTATAATACTTTTTTTTTCATTCGATGTGTGTATTTGCAATATATATTTATGATCGATTATTCTATAGACATACACACAGTATCTAAATCCGGGCAGTTGTCATTTGGTTAAAGAATAATTTTTGGCGATGCAATTTTTTTAATTTATTACACATAGCCCCTTGGCTTGTACAGTGCCCTGAAAATGAATGGTGTCCTAACATAAATAATATCAATTTTCAAAATTGCATCACTAGTGTACAAGCGATCGCACTCCCTAAGGGCTTGTCCCCACGGCACGGTTTTTCAGCTGGTTCTCGGTTTTGAAAACCGGCTGCAAACCGGCTGAAAAACTCCTACATGCACATTAATGGAAAATCCGTGCAACGGTCTCCACTGCACAGATTTTCTGCCTGGCGGTTTATGAGACTGCTGGCGGTCTGAAAAACATTGAACATGTTCATTCTTCTGCCCGGTTTTTTGGCGGAACATGAACGGGTCTATGTGAAGGGGGAGGGCTTTTCTCCGTAAACCATGGTATTTGTCCTGTGCTGTGTAAACGGCCCCAAAGGGGACTCTATGTTAAAGTTTAAAAACAAAAAAAGTTTTGAAAGTATAAAAATCACCCCCTTTGTCGCCTTTAGCATGTAAAAGACAGAAAACAAAAAAGTTCCACATAATTGCTATCGCCGCGTCCATATAAGCCCGATCTATTAAAATTCCAGACTCCAAAATTGTGGCAGGTTTTATTTTTTGTCATTTCAAGTCCCCTAAAAAATGGGATAAGAAGTGGCATGTATCCCAAAACTGTACCGATAAAAAGTCCACTCAAACCCGCAAACAACAAGTTAATGGTTGGTTATTGAAAATGGCGCCGCAGCACAAATTGAAGAAGTGGGGAATGTGTTTTTTTCTTTTTAACACAGTACTAAAACCATAATGAACACCCTACATAATTGGTTTCACCAGAATAGTAACAAGACTCATAGTCAGAAAACAAGTTGATATGACATACAAAGGTTTTTTGGATGCATTTTAAACATGGTTTTTTAGCCATCCCCTTTGACCTTCAATAGTACATTTTCCATGCGGACTGATGAACATGTCTTTTTGCTCCTAAAAACCAACCAAAAATATGCAATGTATGAACTACAAGGCAAATTTTTAATTGAGGTCACTGGGAATGATTTGCATTGGGTTTTAGACAAGTTATTCGAGTCGGAATCTGCTTGAATATGGACTTATCACAAGGCATTATGGGAAAGGAGCTGAGAAGCTCTAGTGCCCTCTTTTGGATGTAACAAATCCTCAGTTTGCTTTTGACCCACTGGATCTTTGGAAAGCAAGAAGGGATATCTAGCCGAGCCAGCATCACTCATCTGTATACAGCCGTTTCGGGGTTTTGCCCCTCATCAGTACATATAAACCAACAAAAGAGAAACCCATATAAAAATATATCAAAAATCTTTATTACAAAATCACAAAAGTAACACTTCAAAAATATACCACAATGTATATATACATACAAAAGAAAATACCTCCACCCTCGTCAGTACAGAGCAGAGCAATGCTGGCTTGGCTGAGTGGGAGGCAATGAGTGCTCAGAAAGGGAAGATCTCTCCTTAGGGAGAGCGCCTATATAGGCGTGTGGAGATTTGAAATTGCCTTTTTGCACTCCACGAAGCATCTTCTTATCACAAGGTTTTATGGGAAAGGAGCTGAGAAGCTCTAGCGCCCACTTCCCTTTCAGAGCCACTCATTGCCTCCCACTCAGCCAAGCTAGCATCGCTCTGCTCTGTACTGATGAGGGGCAAAACCCAGAAATGGCTGTCTAGAGATGAGTGATAGTGGCTTGGCTAAAAATCCTTTCTTGCTTTTCAAAGATCCAGTGGGTCAAAAGCAAATTGAGGATTTGTTACATCCAAAAGAGGGCGCTAGAGCTTCTCAGCTCCTTTCCCATAATGTCTTGTGATATGCAGATGCTTCATGGAGTGCAAAAAGGTAATTTCAAATTTCCAAACACCTATATAGGTGCTCTCCCTAAGGAGAGATCTTCCCTTTCTGAAAATGCACTTGAAATACTTGTTGTGTGGACAGAGCCTCATAGATAGTAAAGGGCCCAGATCATAGTCCAAGACCATGAAGATGTTTAATCTAAGACCATGTCTACACAACACCGGTGTCTGGTCGTATTTCGAATCTGTTGCAAATCCAACTGTAACCAGTGGCCCATAGACCACAATAGAAAATCCGAGCTGTAGTCTACGGATTTTCTATTGTCTGATTCACAAGCCGCTGAGAAGATATTCCATCTTCTGTTGGATTCCTGTACAGTCAATGTGCTTGGCCGGCGGGAAATTTGAAAACCAACCATATGTTTTTGGGGTTTTTTTTGTTTTTTTTGCTCAACCTACACCAAAAACTACGGAACAACGATGTCAAGAATCCAACATAAGCTGTGTAGACGTAGCCTTATAAGTGTCAACTAGAGAAAACCAAAGGAAGAAAACTTCTACAAGAAGGCAATAAGAATAACCCGGTCTATCCAACATGGTGCTGAGGCTAAATGGTCTATTCTATAGAAAAACTAGATCAGGTAAATTGCCCACAAATGTAGGATAATGGGTTTATGCAAGGAATTAACGTTGGGATGAGTAACTTTGCTTCCAGGTAAGACAAAGGGTTTTGACCAGATTCTTCTACTGCTGTATAATTAAATTGACCTGGTTAGAAGAGTCAGATTCAACGTCCTTTTATCCATTTTCTGTCTGATTTTTGTGCAATGCCAAGGAAAATGGAGAATGTAATGCGTTAATATTCTATATTAGAATTTTGAAAAATTCTTTGGAAATAACTGGGATGTTTAAGTCGTTTCAGTTGCTTACTCATCCAACAACCGTCAATGAGTGCGCCTTCCTTTTCTTCCCTTGGTGCATGTCCTGGGAATCTGATTTGATAGCTCCCTGATCGATCATCCAGATCTACAAATCTTCATGCTCCTATTATGGCTTTATGCTTGGACCATATGTTTTAGTGCAGAGGACGAGATTTGATCTCATTTGAAAAAGCCTTACCCAAAGCCGTTCATTGCAAAATGCTCTACTGCTCTGCCAGGGCCGAAACCGATCCAATCCTAGCCAAAAAGCTCATGGACAGAGCCATATGCATGAGCCATTAAAGGGGTGTTCCCATCTCACACTTTTGGCCTGTCTACAGGATATACCATAAGTGTGATAAGTGCAGGCCCCACCTTTTGGCTCAGCTGTACTTGAAACAACCATAGAACAGAATGAAGAGTTGTGCGCACGTTTGACTGGCTCTCCGTTTTCAAAGAAGACTTTAAAGGGGGTTGTCTCGTTATAGCGTTTGGCAGCCGTTTATGCTGGTTGCCAAGCAGAGCTTGTGAAATGGAGGAGCGTGTTTCTCCTCGCAGCAGGGTGCATCTTCTTTCTCTGCAGACACGCCCTACACTGTGCACGTGATGATTCATTCTGTGTGAGTTGGGGGAAGGGAGAGGTTCTCAGCTGTCATTGGAGTCACTGGAAATGAGAAGCTAAGTGTAACAATACCCAGAAAGATTAGCAAGATTAAGGTTATTTAGTTTAGAGAAAAGACGGCTTCGGAGGGGGGGGGGGGACATAATAAATATGTTTAAATACATTAAAGGTCAATATAGTGATCTCTCTCAAGATTTATTTATACCCAGGACTGTATCTAGAACAAGGGGGCGTCCTCTACGTCTTGAGAAACGAAAGTTTCTACATAAACATAGAAAGGGATTCTTTACTGTTAGAGCAGTGAGACTGTGGAACTCTCTGCCAGAGGAACTTGTCATGGTGAATTCAATAACAGAGATCAAAAAGGGTTTCGATGCATTTCTGCATGTAATAATATAACAAGTTATAGTGACCAGGATTCTGGAGAAGGGTCTGGATACATTTCTAGATGTAATAATATAACAAGTTATAGTGACCAGGATTCTGGAGAAGGATCTGGATACATTTCTAGATGTAATAATAGAACAAGTTATAGTGACCGGGATTCGGGAGGTCTGGATACAATTTCTAGATGTAATAATAGAACAAGTTTAGTTGTTCCAGGATTTCTGGACAAGGGTCGGGATACATTTCTAGATGTAATAATACAAAGTTTTATAGTGACGGGATTCTGGAGATGGTCTGGAACATTTCTAGATGTAATTTAGAAAGTTAATGAACCGGATTCTGGAGAAGGGTCTGGATACATTTCTAGATGTAAATAATATAACAGGTTATAGTGACCAGGATTCTGGAGATGGGTCTGGATACATTTCTAGATGTAATAATAGAACAAGTTATAGTGACCGGGATTCTGGAGATGGGTCTGGATACATTTCTAGATGTAATAATAGAACAAGTTATAGTGACCAGGATTCTGGAGAAGGGTCTGGATACATTTCTAGATGTAATAATAGAACAAGTTACAGTGACCAGGATTCTGGAGTAGGGTCATTGATCCAGGGATTTTTCTGATTGCCAGATTGGAGTCGGGAAGGAATTTTTCCCTAAAATGAGGACAATTGGCTTCTACCTCATTGGGGTTTTTTGCCTTCCTCTGGATCAACACCTTAGCACAAAAGGCTGAACTGAATGGACGTCTTGTCTTTTTTCGACCTTACAAACTATGAAACTCAGTAGTGTATATCTAAATTTCTCGCTCTCTCTACATACTTTGTAATTAGAATAGGCATTTGACATTCAGGACTCTGGGAAAGATGGGTGATTCTCTTTGTCTTTCTCTGTCTTTTTCACAGCCTGGGAAGAAGAACCCATGTGGTCTGAAACAGGGAGCGAGTGTCCGTGAACATGTTTTACTCTTGAAATTTCTTTACAATACAGAGAGATTTTACTCTCAAAACCTCACTGGATCATTTACAGGTGTTACAATTGTATACAATTTAGAAAAAACACATGCATTAAACATATCCTTTTTTTTTTTACATTGGGCCCCTATGAGTCATGGACACCAATTCGGATCATTGTTTTTAACGTATACAACCTGGAGTGTCCGTTAAATAGAAGACAGAAACCTGTTGTGCACCTACCCCTTAGGGACATATCTAGGTAAAGCTTCAGGGAAACTGGTTCCAGTACTAGGGACAGTTGTAGGGCGAGCTTTCAAAGGGGTTTTGCCAAGAAGTGAGTTCCTCATCTAACAGGCTGATACTCCCCTCTTGAGGTTTGAAAAAGGGCTTTGTGTTTCTGTGTTAAAAAAAAACAAGTACCTCCTCTGTGATGTCATTGCTCCACCTCCCATGCACGTTCCTGATAGTCAGTCTCTGTAGTTGGGTAAATATTGTTTAGCTAATCCACGGAGGAGAACTGTAGTGTGCAGAAGCTATATGCTTCTTGTTTCTCCCTCTTATCTGCTCAGGAGAGAAGATAAGTTCCTAGCAGGCAGAATTCTTTCATTTGTTCACAAACTGATGCAGGGAGAGAGGGAGGGGGACTGTGCAGGGAGCATCTGCATGTTTTCTCAGATAATTACATTACAACCAGTGGATTCTCTATACAAAAGACAAATAATCTTTCTCCCCAATCCCTTCAAAGCGTGTTAATATTCCCTGCCATCAGATAAGAAGTGCAAACAATGTAAGTGCAGCCAGATCAGCTCCTGGTCGTCTCTAATGTAAACTGTCGAAAACCAAGGGCATGTAAGTCAGGCTGTAGCTCTCACAGGCTACACTTTTTTTAATGACATATATTTAGAAAAGTGATTAAATACTCATTTTGGAGGATCCCATGTCAACATTAGATCGTGGCAAAACCCCTTTAAGGGATAGCATTAGGGACATTTATTTCTTACTCTTCCATTTCTGGAGTGTACCCGCACTCGAATCTCCACCAAACCCTGCACCTGTCTTTGTCCACCCGTTGTCCATTTGCTGAATAATCTAGCAGTGAGTCTTTTTGATTGAGGAGCATCATATTGCTATTTCATGGGACTGTTGGTTTAGCTGCTTGTTTGAAAATGCCATGGTCTACGGTGCCGCCATATTGGTGATTCTGTAATGCTAAGGTAAGTATACTGAATGGCATCTGGGAGTCATGTTAAAGCTCTTCTGCCTCCGTGCAAAGATCTAGTAATGATTTATATAGCGCCAACATATTCCGCAGCACTTTACATTGTAAAGGGAATAAGTATAGGCAAAAAACATAGTAACAAAGCTACTACCAGATCAAACAAGAGGAGCGAAGGCCATGCCCACCAGAGCTCACAATCTTTGTGGATACAGAGATGAGACACCTCCTGTAGGTTTCGCCTCCTGTGGTCTACAGCTTATGGATCTTTGATATAACGGAGCACAAAGATTTCGGAGAACTCCACCATATATTTCACTGGCAACAAATAATCTCAATTGTTAGAATATTACAATGAGAAACCAACAAGAATCCTCCTCCTGCTGGAAGAGCCATCACTGGCGGGCGCCCAGGAGAGCGGTGCAGAGTAACTTGTCACTCGCTTGTCCAGGTGCTGGAAAATTATTAAGAGACGCATATTTTACTTATTAGTCTTGTGTTTTGATTACAGAGCCGTAAATTATGAAAAGTTAACCCCCCAGGGCTTAGAAGTGTACAGTGAAATTAGTAATGGCTTGTCATCATGTGCGAGTCTGGAATGCGTCAGAACACGGCGGACAGGTGCTCCTTACAAGAAGGGCATTACACCAAGGAAAGAGAGGGTGTCACACCAGCCCGGAACTGATTAGTAATAGTAGCTGGAAGGTGAAGCCAAATTAACATATATAGTTTAATTTCTTCCCTCCAATTTAATGTAAGATACAGAGTTGACATAATATACATATATATAATCTACTATGTGTGTATGTATATGTGTGTGTGTGTATATTTTATATATTTTATATATATATATATATATATATATTATATTTAATATTATATATATATTATACATATATAGTTATTATTTTAATTAATTTATTTATATATATACAAATTAATATTATTTAATATTAAAATTATATTTAAATATATATATATATATTTTTATATATATATATATAAATATTATATATATATATATAATATATAATTATATATATAATATATTTATAAAAATATATATATAATTATATATTTATAAAAATTATTAAAAATAATAACAAATTTTTATTTTTTTCTTTGGTTTAAATCAGACAAAGCTGCAAAAGTTGCAATTTATTGGCTGTTTAACCAGTCTCTGATCAGATCGTTTGCCCTCGTTGCTGGTGGACACATTTTCATTTGTTTTAGTACGGGAGTGTTAAAATTTTAAACATTATCTCGTTTTTTCAAAATTTGTTTCATTTTTTTGTTGTTTCGTGATTATATGGGGGTTTGATTTTTTTAATCATCAAGATTCAGATGCATAATTTTATCTTAGGAATTACAAAATATGCGTGTGTACAATGTGTATATTTATATATTAGTGTGGCTCTTCGCACAAGGTTAATTCAAATGTCTCACCCTTGAAGTTGTTTCACCTTATGAAGAGGAGGATTTGTTTTTTGCAATTGGACAGTATTTACAGGTGGCTCTTAGTGGAAAATTGCAGGTTTGAAATCAAGGGCCACTTAAATGCCCCCAAAAGCAAATACCCTCTTCTGGGGAACAACTTCGGGAGGTGAGCATTTAATTAAAACCATTTTATTTTTTCACCGGCCACCCTAATATCCATCGATCCATCTCTTGCACACACAGGTAGTTCTCGACTTGCACTGTTCCCGACACTCTGTCTCCAGTTACAAATAGGATTATGGGGCATGTGGCACTTGTAGTTCATTTTCCAAGAAATGTACTGTGGAATGACAAGTTCCAGCATGCCACAGCAGCACAGGAGGTGAAATATTCTTAACAGACAGCAAAATAAATGTACTATCCGAAAGAAAAAAACAAACCTTTTGTGCTGGAGTAACATTTACTAAATGTACCTATTCAGATTTACATAAAATTCAACTTAAGAACAAACCTACAGCCCCTCTCCTATTCATAACCTGGGGACTGTCTGTATAAATTTAGTGTATGTATCTGTAAAAAATGTGTGTCTATACAATATATTAATTTTTCAGTTTTAATTAATATTAGGGAAATCTGTAAAAAACATCTGTTCTACATTTTATAGACTTTTTATATGGACGATGTAGGATTTGTCATTGGGGGCAGTGCAAGAGTTGTGGTTTAAGCTACTCTATTAACTTTTTTTTATTCTAATATTTGTCTAGCATATTGTGCCCCCACAAGGTCATGAAAAGATCTCCTGTAGGACTTTATTTGTCCCTTTGTATGTTCCACGTTTCCCCTCCAACAGACATATTCACCCCAGTTACAGTGGAAATGGAGCCTCCAGAACTTGCTGCGAGCTATCGTTATGTTCATTTCCCAGCAGCTCCCGCAGTTTTCAGAGCCCCCAAAGATCACGTGTCACCCCAGCCCGGAGGCTGGGAAAGGGGTTTTTTTGACTTTTGTAAAGCATTGAGTGCTGTGTATCACTTTAATAATATGGAATGCTATACAACCCATAGTAAATCTTATGGCATTGGCAAATATTAGAGGACAATCAACCGGATTCCACAAATCCCAAAAATAGACTTTGGCAAGGTTATTACCTCCCTGGGGGCGTTTTTACATGGTCGCAGGGGGGTGCATTTGCAAACCGGGGCCCTGAGCAGGGGGGCCCCAGTCACCTTTCCATGCTGCATATGCCCCTACTGAGCCGCTAGCGCGATTGGGCTGGCGGTGAGGGGCGATAAAAGCTAAGACCCCTATCATGTACGGGACGCTTACCCTTTTTAAAAGGCAGCGGGGAGGGGAGTATTCTCCAGGCAGCTCCTGGAAACCTTTCCATAGGTGTGAAACCCGGGAGCTGCTAGAGACGCCAACAGTGTCAGCAGAAGAGGAAGACGCTCGGCCGGGAAGGTAAGTATTTGTGTTATTATTTTTAATTTCTGTTACCTGCTTGTGGGGAGCTTTACCTATCTATATACCTGCCTGTGGGGAGCTGTACCTATCTAAATACCTGTCTGTGAGGACCTGTACTTATCTATATACCTATTTGTGGGGACATATACCTATCTATACACCTGCCTATGGGGACCTCTAGCTATCTACCTGCACGTGGGCACCTATACCTATCTATACACCTGCCTATGGGGACCTATAGCTATATACCTATCTGTGGGGACCTATACCTATCTATATACCTGCCTATGGGGACCTATAGCAGTAGGGGGCCCCGAGCTGAGGTTATGCACCTGGGCCCCTGAGTTTCTAGCTACGCCCCTGTGCACATGGCACAGCCCTCACACACATGTAAGGAAATGACTTGATCTGGAGGAGTATTTGCCAGTTTTATCAATGAAGAATTATGGAATTTCTTTCCAATTCCTATTTCTAAAAAAATCCCAGCAAAAAATTCTCAAAGGAAATGTCTGCAAACAAAAGGCATTTCAGACTTCGCCGAGCTGTGGACGTTTCTAACTTGTAAGAGAAAATGGAACAAACATGAAATGATCAACTGTATCATTGGAAAGGATTATACAACTCCTTGACCAAAGTAATCAAAAGGCATTATGGAAAAGGCATTATGGAGAAGCTCAAGTGCCCTTTATTGGATGTTACAAATCCTCAATTTGCTTTTGACCTAGTGATTCTTGAGAAAATAAAAGGGATATTAGCCAAGCCAGTATCACTCATCTGCATGCAGCAGCTGTTTCGGGGTTTTGCCCCTCATCAATGCAGAGCAGCACGATACTGGCTGGAGGTGTGGGAGGCAAGGAGTGGTTCAGAGATGTTCTGATACTGATACCGGTGATACTGGCTGGCGGGCTGGGAGGCAATGTGTGGCTCAGAAAGGGGAATATTTCTCCTTGGAGAGAGCACCTTATAGGTGTGCAGAGTTTTAAATTGCCTTTTTGCCTTCTACTAAGCATCTGCATATCACAAGGCATTATGGGAAAGGAGCTGAGAAGCTCAAGCACTCTTTATTGGATGTAACAAATCCTCAATTTGCTTTTGACTCAGTGAGTCTTGGGAAAGCAAAAGGGATATTAGCCAAAAAAGTAATACTAATCTGCAAACAGCAGCTCTTTCGGGGTTTTGCCCCTCATCAATGCAGAGTAGAGCAATGCTGGCTGGCTGGGTAGCAGGCAATGAGTGGCTCAAAGATGTACTGATACCGGTGATACTGGCTGGCTGGGTGGGAGGCAATGTGTGGCCCAGAAAGTGGAATATTTCTCCTTGGGGAGAGCACCATACGGTGTGTAGAGTTTTGAATTGCCTTTTTGCCTTCCACTAAGCATCTGCATATGACAAGGCATTATGGGAAAAGAGCTTAGAAGCTCAAGCGCCCTCTATTGGATGTAACAAATCCTCAATTTGCTTTTGACCCACTGAGTCTTGAGAAAGCAAAAGAGCTATTAGCCAAGCCAGTATCAAAGCCAGAGTGTGGCAGAAGATGTTGGTTGTTCCCAGTCAGCTTTGTGTAAATGGCGGACAAGTATTGGTGAAATGGCATGATGATGAAAGGTGAACATGCAGAGCGCGAGAGACATTGAAGAAACAGGAGAGAAAACAATATCGGTGCAAAATAGAAAATGTTCAGGACAACAAGTGGTGGAAACAGGAGTTCATGGCTGAAACAGAAGTGTAAGCAGTCACTGACTAAAATGGGATTTGCATGTAGAAAAGCCAAATGAGAAGAAACCTTCAAGCCGAAACCAAGGAGAACAAGGTAACAATGTAATATAGAGAAGCCTATAGAATGAAACCTATAGAAATGATGGCAGAAGATATTACCACATTCCCATCAATTGTGATCTGGGGCTGGATGGCGTGTAATGGAGCATTGGCGATGCAATCATCAGCCCAGCAGTCGGTGCATAGCGGGAAGCAGACTTTGTGCACACTCTTCTTTCCATCAATGGATAATAGGTGTGGGAATGTTGTGTTTCAGGATAATGCATCTGGTCACAGAGCAAACAGTGTTATAATTAACCACAGAGTCAAAGTCAGATTTTAATGTGAATCCATGATGGGCAACAAAGTCTAAGGATCCCCCTGGTTTTCACCCTTTTACAGAGACCTGGACTTTGCTGCAGGGGACTCCCAGGTTGCACTCACTCGTGTCAATGATCGATGTCCAGCCAAGGTGCCAGCTGAGCAGAAGAGAGACTTAGACAATCCAAGGGCTGAGGAGGTTGGTGAGGTTAGAACGAAAGTCAAAGGTCAGAGCAGGCAGCGGCCAGGATACAAGGTCAAACCAAAGTCCGACACAAGAAAACTACATGAAGGTGAATGACAAAAACATTGATCCTTTATCCAGAGCCGTCTTAATAGAATTATGGGCCCCTGGGCTTAGCACTGCAGTGGACCCTGCCCACATACATGACATCCACCTTGGCCATGCCTCGAGTCCTCTTCCCCCCCCCAAGCACACTCCTATTATCACACCACATGTCTGGACACTGACAGCCTGCAGCCTACAAGACTATTAGGCAGCATGGAGCCTTAGGCTCCCTTCTCCACCATGGTTTTTAACTGTTTGCACATCCTAAAAACACACAAACTGTTAAATAAGCAAAGTCAACCAAGGGATCCAGGGTATGTTTATTGTGTTCCTGGGACATACATACACCACTTGGGGCCTCTAAACTTGTGTGGCCCCCGGGCAACTGCCTAGTGTGCCCAATGGAAAAGATGGCCCTGGTTTTATCATGAATCCTTTCTAAACCATGGGCAAATGTGTACGGACATACAGTATCTTATAAAAGTAAGTACACCCCTCACATTTTTGTAAATATTGTATTACATCTTTTCATGGGACAGCACTGAAAACCTGACACTTTATTATACAAGCTGTACGCTGACTAGTTCATATTGTATCCGTGTAATTTTCCTTGCTACAAGGTCTCAGGTGTGAATGGGGAGCAGGAGTGTTAAATTTGCTGTTCTCGCTCTTACACTCTTTCATACTGCTCACTGGAAGCTCAACATGGCGCCTCATGGCAAAGAACTGTCTGAGGATCTCAAGAAAAGAATTGTTACTCTACATAAATGTGGCCGAGGTTCTAGGAAGATGCCAACACCTGACACTGAGCTGCAGCGCGAGGGCCAAGTCCATACTGCGGTTTAACAAGACAGGTTCCACTCAGAACAGTCCTCACCATGGTCGACCAAAGAAGTTGAGTGCTTGTGCTCCATGTCATATCCAGAGATGAGTGAGGCCAGCATTGTTGCAGAGAGGTGAGGGTCTGCCTGTCAGTGTTCAGACCGTACGGAGCACACTGCCATTGCATCAAATTGGTCTGCATGACTGTCATCCAAGAAAGAAGCTTATTCTAAAGATGATGCAAAAGAAAGTCCACAGTTTGCTGAACATAAGCAGACTAAGAGCATGGATCTATGTCCTCTGATCTGATGAGACCAAGATAAACTTATTTGGTTCAGATGGTGTCAGGCGTGTGTCGCAGCAACCAGGTGAGGAGTACAAAGACAAGTGTTTCTTTCTACAGTCAAGGTGGTGGTGGGAGTATCATGGTTTGGGGCTGCATGAGTGCTGCCGGCTGTGGGGAGCTACAGATCATTGACGGAACCATGAATGCAAACAAGTAACTGTGACCTCCTGAAGCAGAGCATGATCCCCTCCCTTCTGGACGCAGAGCAGTATCCAACATGATAACGACCCCAAACACCTCCAAGAACCCCACTGCGTTGCTAAAAAAAAATTAGGGTAAAAGTCCTGTACTGAAAAAATTAGGGTAAAGGCCCTGGAACGAAAATTATATATACATATATATATATATATATAATTTTTTTTTTTATTTTACTAATAACACTCATCATTCATGTTAAGGCCTAAAGCACCCCATCTCTCCCCTGTAGAGCAGTATGCCCCATCTCTCCCCTGTAGGCAGTAAAAATGCCCCCTCTCTCCCCTGTAGAGGCAGTAACTGCCCCATGTCGCCCCTGTAGATGCAGTAATTGCCACCTCGCTCTCCTGTAGAGGCAGTAAATGCCCGATCTCTCCCTTTAGAGGCAGTAAATGCCCCATCTCTCCCCTGTAGAGGCAGTAAATGCCCCATCTCTCCCCAGTACAGGCAGTAAATGCCCCGTCTCTCCCATTTAGATGCACTCGTCCAACTGTTCAGTGTTTCAGGATTTTTTTTGCACAACTGCTTTTTCTCTAAAAAGGGGGCAAAAGGGAAAAATTTCCCAAAAATTGTTTGACCCGAATCCCCCAATATTTTTAGGGGAAAAGTAAATTTTGGTTTTAAAAACCGCCTTCACCTGCGTCACATGTGAAACACGAGCCAAGACAACACCTACAATTTAAATCAGCGGGGCCCTCCCATTGCGGGCTTCAACGGGATCCCTTCAGATAAAGGGGCCACTGACTTATAGGCACAGGTGCATCAGCAGGTTTTATCAGAAAACAGAAGACGGAAGAGTCACAGAAAGGAAAAAAGTGGGTGCCCCTTTACCCAAAAAAGGGTGGACATTTAGGGATAAAAAACCCAAATTTATTTAATTTAAAACAATTTTTATTCATAAGAGGGCAAAACTGGGGTCATAACTTTTTATTAATCATGTGTTTATTGATTTTTTGTTTTTTTCCTAAACCTATAACCCTTTAAAAAATAGCACAAATTTGCAAGATTAGGGAAACATGTTGCAGCAAATCAACATAATGAGCTTAATAATGGAAGATCACACTATGACCGAAACTTGTCTCTTAGGCAGCTGAGCCAAAGTAAGACATTTAGAGGTAGAAGTTCTGGGTCGGTTATTTTTTTATTATGTGTAAAACTTTATTTTTATTTTTTTAGTGAACTAGACAACCCCTTTAACCAAAGCTCCCAACAGTGGTGTCATCAGGCAAAATAGACATTGCAAAAATTCAGAACACGTATTTTTGAGTTGCATAAAAAGGGGAATATCTCTCCTTGGGGAAAGCACCATAGAGGTGTATAGAGTTTTGAATTGCCTTTTTGCCCTCCACTAAGCATCTGCATATCGCAAGGCATTATGGGAAAGGAGCTGAGAAGCTCAAGCGCCCTCTTTTGCATGTAACAAATCCTCAATTTGCTTCCGACTCAGAGAGCAATAAGGGATTTATGCCTAGTCAGTATAGCCCATCTGCAGACAGCTGTTTCAGGGTTTTGCCCCTCATCAGTGCAGAGTGATGCTGGCTGGGTGGGAGGCATATCGCTCTGCTCTACACTGATGTAGCGGTCTGCAGATGAGTGATACTGGCTTGGCTAATATCCCTTTTTGCTCTCTAAAGATTCGGTGAGTCGGAAGCAAATTGAGGATTTGTTACATGCAATAGAGGGTGCCTGAGCTTCTCAGCTCCTTTTCCATAATGCCTTGTGATATGCAGATGCTTAGTGGAGGGCAAAAAGGCAAATAAAAAATCCACACGCCTATATGGTACTCTCCCCAGGGAGAGATATTCCCCTTTCTGAGCCACTCATTGCCTCCCGTCCCTCCAGCCAGTTATTGCTGTGCTCTGCACTGATGAGGGGGAAGACTCTGAAACAGCTGTATGCAAAATAGGTGGTACTGGCTTGGCTAATATCCTTTTTTGCTTTCTAAAGCTCCAGTGAGTCGGAAGCAAATTGAGGACTTGTTACATCCAACAGAGATCGCTTGAGCTTCTCAGCTCCTTTTCCATAATGCCTCGTCATATGCAGATGCTTAGTGGAGGGCAAGAAGGCAATTTAAAACTCCACACACCTATCTGGTGCTCTCCCCAGGGAGAGATATTCCCCTTTCTGAGCCACTCATTGCCTCCCGTCCAGCCAGCCAGTATTGCTGTGCTCTGCACTGATGAGGGGCAAGACTCTGAAACAGCTGTATGCAGATAGGTGGTACTGGCTTGGCTAATATCCTTTTTTGCTTTCTAAAGCTCCAGTGAGTCGGAAGCAAATTGAGGATTTGTTACATCCAACAGAGGGCGCTTGAGCTTCTCAGCTCCTTTTCCATAATGCCTTGTGATATGCAGATGCTTAGTGGAGGGCAAAAAGGCAAATAAAAAAATCCACACGCCTATATGGTACTCTCCCCAGGGAGAGATATTCCCCTTTCTGAGCCACTCATTGCCTCTCACCCAGCCAGCCAGTATTGCTGTGCTCTGCACTGATGAGGGGCAAGACCCTGAAACAGCTGTATGCAGATAGGTGCTACTGGCTTGGCTAATATCCTTTTTTGCTTTCTACAGCTCCAGTGAGTCGGAAGCAAATTGAGGATTTGTTACATCCGACAGAGGGCGCTTGAGCTTCTCAGCTCCTTTCCCATAATGCCTTGTGATATGAGTTGCATAAAGTGACTCCATAATGGGGAAAAAAAAAAAATGAACTAAAAATTCCTCCTGCGTGTTTTTTGCATGGAGCGTTTGAGGAGTTAAGCCGTCAATAGATGTTGTCCTAAAAGCTCTGTGCATCTACTGTTCTAGGACTGTTTAAAAATTCAATGACTCGCCCTCCAACTTTAAAAGCAGGGATTCGGGCTTTTAAGTCAGGAGTCCGCTGATTGACTGCGCTGACATAATTGTGCTAATGACACGAGGCCGGGGCGACGTTGGTGGAGATATGTCGCTTATCATCGCCGTGCTCCAATTGTTTTGGCACCCCCCGCTCCCCACACGTTTGCCCACCAGGGTGCTACTTACTGTTTAAATAAACATATTTACCCTAGCCCCCGTCGGGGGAGAGCGGGGGCCGGGGCCGCCGGCACACTCGCCAGCTCTTATCTTTTTAAAACTTAAAAAAAAATCACCCCTTGTTTTAAATATTTGGGGCTCATCTTTTAAAACATACATTGAGAGCTTACATTAGGCACTCGGGGGGCGGGGAAGGGAAATTTGCCCCCCCCAAGGGGCTCTGGTTTGTTTGCAGATCATTCATTGCCCCTTTTTTGAAAATGCCTAAACCGAGATGCAACTGGATCGCTTAATGGAAGTCAGACCTCAGCGGCGGCTCCTGGGGGGGCACGGGGTGGAGCGCGTTATAGCACTTTCACTCTATTCTTTCGGGACCCAACTTTCGAAATTTTTAATAAAAGTTAAAAATTTTTCACTGTGTTCTGCACATGTACAGTCAAATTGTAGATCTGTGCTGGGTTTACACATTAGGTACTGGGTAGAAAGGTTCCTCCGATGGACCAGGTGGAGCTGACTCTAGGGGCCCACAGGTGAACTTGATTTTATGGACCCACAGGTGGAGTTGGTTCTAGGTCCCACAGGTGGAGGTGTTCGGGGCCCCCACAGGGGGGGCGGTTTCTACGGCCCCGGGGTGGAGGTATTGTAGGGCCCACAGGGGGACTTTTTTCTGGGGGCCCACAGGGGAAAGCTGATTCTAGGGCCCAAAGGTGAGCGACCCTGGGGGCCCACGGGTGGGCTGACTCGGGGCCCCCACAGTGGAGGGAATACAGGGCCCCAAAGTTTGGGGTGATTCCTAGGGTTAAAAGGGGATTGATTCAGGGCCCACAGGGGGATTTTGATTTAGGGCCCACGGTAACTTATTCAGGGGACCCACAGGTGATTGTTTCTAGGGCCCACAGTGGATTTTTGATTCAGGGCCCCAAGGGGATTTTTCTAGGGCCCACATTGGGCTATTCTACGGGAACACGGGTGAAGGTGATTTTAAAAGGGGGGCCCACAGGTGGACTGACTGGGGGGCCCACAGTGGGGTTCTAGGGGCCCAAAAGGGGGGCATTCTGGGGGCAAACAGGGGGGAATTCTAGGGGCCCACGGGGTGGATTGTTTCCTAGACCCACGGGTGGATTTTATTCTAGGGACCACAGGGGGATTGATTCTATGGACCCCAGGTGGAGTTGATTCTAGGGACCCACGGGGAGTTTAAAATTCTATACCCCAGGTGGATTTTGTTTTTTTAAGGGGCCCGGGGGAAGTTGATTCTGGGCCCCCACGGGGGATTTTGTTCTAGGGCCCACAGGTGGAGGTATTCAGGGACCCACGGGGTGATTGATTCTACCCCCCCAGTGGGGGTATTTCTGGGGCCCACAGTGGAGCTACTCAAGGGGCCCACGGTGGAGTGATTCATGGATCCACAGGGGAGGTGATTCTAGGGCCCACAGGGGGTGATTCATGGCCCACAGGTTTTTGATTCAGGGCCACAGGTGGAGGTGATTCGAGGGCCCCCAGGTGGAGGTGATTCTAGGGGCCCACGGGTGGAGGGATCCTAGGGCCCACGGGGAATTTTGATTTGGGGCCCACAGGGAGCGATTCAGGGCCCCAAAAGTGGGATTTATTCTGGGGGCCCACAGGGGAGTTGTTTTCTAGGGGCCCACGGTGGAGTATTCTAGGGCCCACAGGGGGGATTGATTTCTAGGGCCCACAGGGGGTTGATTCTAGGGGCCCACAGGGTGGGTTGATTCTAGGGCCCCACAGGTGGAGCTGATTCTGGGGCCCCATGTGATTTTTTTCTACCCCCACAGGGGATTGATTCTAGGGACCCACAGGGAGTTGATTCAGGCCCACAGGTGGATTTTACCCTAGGGCCCCCACAGGGGGGATTTTGATTCTAGGGCCCACAGGTGGTTTTGATTTTTTGACCCCCATGGAGTTGACTCTAGGGGCCACTGATGTTTTTAATTTTGGGGGTTCCCCCTACAGCACGAAAAGCATACATGCCCCCAAATACTCTCCTCTTGCTTTTTGCCTCTCTTTTATCATGTTTGCCTCTTGGCCAGTTCACACGGGTTTAATTTGCGGGACGAATCCCCCGCAATTACCCGTGGGGGACGGGGGAGGGGGGGAGCGGGGTAAGGGGGGGCCGCATTTCCCGGCCCTTGACTATCACTGCTAGCGGCGCTATACGCCCCCAAAAAGTAAAAGGTGAATTCTCCCCCCCCCCGGGGATTCGCCGGGGGGGAATAGGAACTAATCCATATTCTCTATGAAATGTGGATTCCCGTAATGAAGGGCCGTTTTCGGCCCAATTGGCGCATTTTGGGCGCGTAATTACGGACCAAATACGCCCATTTTAAGCCGTGGAACATGGCCTTAGGCTCTTTCCCCCCCAGTGGGGGAAAAAACGACCAAAACGAATTATAAAAAATTTATGAAACTGAGTTTTCTGTCCCCCCCGTCAAAAGCACTGAAAAAACGTCAGTTTTTCGGGGGCTTTTTATTTTTGGAGCGTTTTTTGAACTTTTTCGAGCACTTTCTCTGCTTTTTAACCCCTTAAGGGCCCAGCCCGTTTTGGGCCTTCCTACCACCCCATATTTTTTAAACTGACTTGGGCAATTTATTTTAGAATAACTTTTTGACACTTTTACCTACCTGTGATTCAGAATTTTTTTTCGACCCCATTAAACTTTAAAAAATAAGAAATTTTTACCAAAAAAATCCTTGTTTGTTTGTGAAAAAATCAAAATTTCATGAAATTTTATAGGTTGGGATCATTTTTTAAATGCTTTTTTTTTTTTACACATTAGAGGGCTTAGAAATTTAGTATAATTTCCACATTTTTAAGAAAAATTTTCAAAAAACATTTTTAAAGGGGCCACTCCATTCTGACGGGCATTGAGGGGCCTGCATATTTGAT
>JAODAL010050099.1:0-27678 GCA_025379985.1 Phyllomedusa bahiana
GTTACATTAAAGACACTTTTAAACCCCAGTGCTGCGTATCATCCCCCTTTCCCCCCTTCCATACACCGTTAATGAACAAAATACTCTTCTCGGTGCACCTTGAAACCGGGCCACTTTTTAAATTTGATTATTTCTTTGAGTATCTCATAACTCTTTCTCCCAAGGAATATTTTATTCAGTGTATTTAATTGGAAGTTTTGACTGTGCTTTCTATGTCTTTTCTGATACCAACCTATGTTACAAGTGCGATTGTTGTGATACTGTTTTTGCTTTTTGCAAATCTCATGTTTTGTTTTTGTTTAAACTGCTTATACTGTGTCTTCAATAAACCACTGTTTAAAGAATATCTGTGAGCAGTGTCTTCTTGAAGAACCCTTGGCAGTAACACTGCACAACAGAACTTAAGTGTAATCCCAAAAATGTGTTGCTAGCAAATACTATTGTAATTAAATTTCTTTCTATGCAATATCTGTTCTTATTGAAGAACCCTTGGCAGCAACACTGCAAAAAACTGATTCCTTAAGCTAGCTGTTCCACCCCCTCCCCCACCCCTCCTAAGTATTCTAACTAGTAGCTTTTCCTGTGTAAAATTGCTAGAAAATTGTATTTCTGCCTGCTGGCAAACCAGTTCACAGAACAGAGGCAGCAGTATGTTCACTACAGACAGCAAGGTGGAAATGGTGTTTAACAGGAAATACAGTGACATACACATAAGACGGTCATGTGATTTTAGAAGCCAATGAGAACCCTATACCCTCAGTGGTGACGTTTTTGATCCCCCCTCTGTGCTCTGCACTGATTGGCTGGCTTCCAAAACTGAAGCAAACAGCTGAAAATGGCGCCGAATGCATGTACCGAACCCGAATATTTCCAAATTTGCAGGCAGAAAACGTAAAGTTGGTGCCAAACTAACCATTTTCCGAACAGTTAGGCTCAACACTACTGTATACTTTACTACAATAAAAGGGTCAGTACTAAGCAATACTGAAATTGGCTAACACAGAGAATATGTCAAGTGTAATTTCCTCTTGATGAAGAAACATCAGATAGTAGAATGAGTCATAGATATCAAAATAATTTGCGGACATGTTGAACTTTGACCTTACTTGATGACATCTGATTTTTTCATATATTAAAAGTGTATAAATGTAAGAAACGACAATCTTAGCTCAACACAGAACCCTACACAATGTCTCTGACGATGTTCATGACTCTACTGCTTTTACTAGCTGACACCTCTATGTCGGACATGTTTGAGTGCCAAATACCAAGCAGAGATGCAATTGCATTCAATTCTTTTACACTGGACGTGTCACCGACAACTGTCATCAACTCCACATACACAGGTGAGAGCATCGTATATAGAAATATTATACTTGTATCATACTGTGCATGAGTGTAAAGAGACAGAAACTGAAGACTCCTTAGGCTTCTTGTACTTTAGTTTTAAATTCTATTGACTAAAATAATCCTTCTCTTGGAAAAAAAAGCCTGGTATAATAATGGGCAGCCAAATCTGATCATTGCCTCCTATCTTTTGTGCATGTCACTGATGGCTACAATGAATGTCTCCCACTCTGGAGGACCTGTCCATATAGCATTTTATAGCATAATGATGTCATTGGAAATTGGAAAATGTTTTATTTTTCCTGTGGTGGCGCTGGGCAATTTAACACTTTCTACCAAGATCTCCAAATGATTGCTGCTAATCTGCGATCAGTTTAATTTCGAGGAATCCTTCTCAAAAATGAGGATTGTTTAAAACGAACAGGACCAGACCATAATGTTGTCAGATGAGACTCATCCCATTAAGATTTCTGTTGGAGGTCGTTGCCTTCATATGAAAGAAAAAATTGTTCTGAAAAGATTCTAACAATTGAATAGTCTTACTACTATCAAGGAAAGGCTTAAATTAATAAAATTTTATTCAATTTCATTAAAACTTGAGGCCTCAACTGGGAGTCTGTACGGGGAAACGCGTCTGGTTTTTGTTATTAGGGCAGGGGCTGATAGGGTTAGCCATCTAGGGTAGGGACGTTCATTTTCAAGGCGGCACCCCTGCTGTATAGGAAGGGGAGTTTGTAAGGAATTTATAGGAGTATGTCCTTATATCCCATAGTTTTTACCGAACATTGGATGTAATTATATTCATTGACTTGGATCCTTCAGATAATTTTACATCTTGAAACATCTCTGGGCGGGTACTGTGAGTAGGAGAATTTTGTCCAGCGATTTATTTAAATAATTAACTTTTCCTGATATATTGAGCTATCTGACCTAGAAGGCACTAAGTATTTTGTCACATCGTATTTGGTTATTGGTCTTATCTTTTTGTATTTGTGTGTAATGTTTAAGGCCTCATTTAAGTTTTAATGAAATTGAATAAAATTTAGATTTTTAAGCCTCTCTTGTCACGTCAAGGGAGGGACAGTGAGCCCTGACTAGAACCCAGCCCACTATCCCTGCCTACTTAATGTGCTGCCCTGGGCGGCAGACGCCAACTGGGCGACAGTCTCTGCGCTGCTAAAGTGCTGGGGCCGTCAGGAGGAGGAAGTCGACAGTCCAGGTCAAAAGCCAATCAGGAACGCCAAGCCACAAAACGGAACCAGAGAGGAAACGTATACAAGCCGAGGTCAAACCGAGCGGGAACGAGGTACAGAATCAGAGCGCAAGGCAGGGTCAGGAAAACAAGCAGAGATCTGGTACACGGATAAGCAAAACAACAAACAATAGCACAGTTAAAAGGCAGCCAGGAGAATATCACAGGCGCAGCACTCTGCCGGCAGTGAGTTTAAATGTTATCCCCGGATACCGCCCCTGCTGCTGATTGGAGCGGCCTCCGGCTCCCCCCATTGGCTGGTGTGACACAGAGTCCCAGTCCAGAGTGGTTGGGCCTCTGTCACTCATGGAGCTTCCAGCAGACTGTCTATCCCGGTGGGGTCGCAAATCAGCTGCTGCAGGCTGTTGCTCCCTGCAGGCTGAGCGCCGCCTAGCCCTGACAGTACCCTCCCCCCCCCTTTTAGGAGGGGCCACTGGACCCTTCCCTGGTCTGGGTTTGTCCGGGTGAATTGTCATGGAATTCCTTTACCAGGTGATCAGCATGGATAGAATTCGTCGGAACCCATGATCTCTCCTCCGGACCATAACCCTTCCAATGAACCAGGTACTGAAGTGACCTTTGGACCTTATGGGAATCCAAAATTCGGGCGACTTCATATTCTAACTCCCCCTCTATACACACTGGAAGAGGAGGCCTAGAGGGCGGAGTCACCGTCTGAATATACTTCTTAAGAAGTGCCCAATGAAATACATTGTGAATACGGAGAGAAGAGGGTAATTTCAGCCGATATGCCACCGGATTGACCACCGCATGAATCACATATGGACTAGTGTAGAGCGATTATTATCGGCAAAGTTGAAATCGGCACGGTTTTTATGTTGATCGGATTTTTTCGATCACGCGATAATTCAGGTTAAAATCTGGGCATAATCTATTAATATCGTGCCATTTTCAGCGCTTCCTGTCATTTTGGCGGCCAGCAAATCAGCTTAGAGAATAGAGTAGGGTGAGCTGGGTGTGCGATGTCATGACTGGGATGTGTATGGTTGTGATTGGCTGGAAAAATCACATGACCTCGTTTTACATAGAACAGCCAGTCCTGTTCAGCCTCAGTGTGTGTCTGTGTATCATAAGAGCAGGACGTGTGCTCGGTCTCTCTCAAAACAGCTCAGCGAAACTGTTCTATTTGTTCACACAGACAACTATGATTTTAGCTGTGAACATTAGAACTTAGGTAGATTAGAGATTTTCAGTTTTTAGTTACTTAGGCTTAGAATTTTGAAGGAGCATCTAGCGCTGTACAGCCGCGGAGGGGTGGGGCGGGGGGCTGCGAGCGAACACAGACAGACACGCTTTTGAAAGGAGAGTGGATATTGTGCAGCCCAGACTGTGCTTTGACCATGCATTGCAATGGGTTTTGATTAACAGTTTTTGGCCAGTTTTTGGTGAAATATTACTTGTATGTTGTGCAACCTGCACTTATATAAGGATACAGATCTTTTCTAGTAACTGCAGGTGTATTTGATAGGTGCAAAACTCAACTTTTATTATCTGTACACGATTTAATTAGTTATTTTTTTTACTTTGGTGCGGCCCAGTTTTGTTCATAGAGCCACCTTGCACTCAAATTTGAATACAGCAATTTTGTCGTCACCGCAGGTGTATTTATAGGTGCAAAAAACGCCTTTTATTATCCGTATACTATTCAAATAGGTGTTTTTTTCACTTTGGTGCGGCCCACTTTTGTTCATAGAGCCACCTTGCACTTAAATTTGAATACAGCAATTTTCTAGTCCCCGCAGGTGTATTTATAGGTGCAAAAAATGCCTTTTATTATCTGTATACTGTGACGCAGTAGTGGATTCGCTGGGCCAACGCAAGCGATGATAGCTAAGCCACGCCAGGGAACAGAGTCTAAGTAGCCCCCGGTTTTCACCAGAGCCCACCGCAAAGCGGGATGGACTCTTTTTTGGGGGTTAAAGGGTACCAGGTCGTTACCCCCCCGACTGACTGGGGTTTCCCATGGGGGGCCCGGGGGAAGCCCACGTACCAGAACTTTGTTTGGGGGCAGGGAAAAGGGGGAGGGCAGGGGGCCCCGAGGGTTTGTGGTCAGGGGACAGACAAACGGTCAGGGCAGGCGGCAAAAAAGGCAAGGTCCCAAGGGAAAATTTTGCAGGGGACTGGTTAAAACGGGGGGGTCAAGACGGAAATCCAAAACCCCCTAACCCCACCGAAAACACACCAAAAGACCGGCAGGAAGTGCGGGGGCCCGGGTAAACCTTTTTTAAAAAGAACCACGCCCGACAAAGACCAATTAAACGGGACGCTGACCTTTTAAAATTTTGAGAAGCCCGCGCGCCCCGTGCCTTAAGGGACGGCCACCGCGCGGGGGCCCTGCCTCCCGGGAGGACGGGGTTTCCCCAAAGGGGCGGGACGGGAAAGGGAAATTTGGGACCCGGGGGCCCGGGGCAGCAGAGGGAATTTTCCCCGGGCACCCCCCGCTGCCGCGCCGAACCCCCCCGAGCAGGGACGGGGCGTTGGGGGCACGGACCCGCGACCCCCCTTTACAGTACCCCCCCCTCCCCCTTAGGTCTTCCCCCCCTTTTTTTTAAAAACCTTAAACAGAGGACAGGGGACAGGTTTTGGCCCCCCCGGTTCCCCCGATCCGCTCCTCCCCCCCGAACCCCCTTTCCCTCAATGAGAAAAAACCCTTCCCCTCGTCTTCCGCCAGCACCTCCTTTTTCCCAAAAAATGTTAAAACAGAGTTTTGGGCCCCAGGAGGAAAGGCCCAGACAGCCCCCCCGGGGGGGAAACGATTTATTACCAACCCGGCCCTTTAGGAAAAGAGAAATGGAAGGCGTTTGGGTGCGCAGGGGAGGAGGGAAGCGGACTTGTAGGACACCCCCCGGTTTAGTCGTGCAGTACCTTTAAAAAGGGCCCACGTATTTAGGGCCTAACCTTTTTAACTAGGCCCAAACCCTTTAAAAGGGGTATATTTGGCGGACAGGGCCCCCCCTATCCCCGTGGGTCAAAAAAGGGGCTGGGCCCATGGGGGACCATACACCTGTCGTGTGACGCCAGAAAGCCTTGATGTTTCCCTTACTTGGGGATCCCACAAACCGGGCATGACACGAGGTAGCTAGGGGGAGAGGGGGGCGGGGAAGTAACCCCCAAAAAAACGGCCCAAAAAAGGGGAGGACCCGGGGGATCCCCGAACTAAAGATTATAAAGGGAAAACCCCTGTCCCTGGAGAAATCAAACCAGTTTTTCTTTTACAGGCGGACACAAAATGCCCCAGGTAGGTACCCAAAACCTTGGGTTTAACCCCCCCCAAAACCCCCCATTTGTTTGAGGGGGGGATGCAGATGAAAAAGTCTAGCTGAACCCGCAATTGACCACCCCAAAGCCCCCAAATTTTGGGAATAAACGGGGCTCCCCTGTCAGAGACAAAATTCAAAAGGGAGGCCGTGCAGATGGAAAACATGCCCGAAAAAATGTTTGGGCCCCGCTGGGGCGCAAGGGAACCCAGGGAGAGGATAAAATGAGCATCTTGGAAAAACGGGGGGGCGGCACAACCCAGATGACCGTATTTTCCAATGAGGGCGGAATTTAGTAAAGAAGTTTCCCTAGCTACATGGGTCCAGGTTTTTTTCCCGGGACAGGGAAGGCCCGAAAAGGCCCGCCGGGGTTTTTTTTAAAAGGGGACCTTAATTTCGGACACAGGAGGTGCAGCTAGAACAAAGTCCCCGACATCCCCAGCCAAAATTAAAGGGCCCCCAGTAAAAACAGGGGGGCCCAGTTGGAGCGACCCATGGGCACCGGTGCCCCCCCTTTTCAGAAGAGTGTCCCCCCTTCAGATTCTAGGGCGCAAGGCAGGCCGCACATACTCTTTCCCCGGGTGGTTTGGGGTTGGAAAATCCACGGGGAGCCGGACAGAGTCGCTCTGGGGGGGACAATTTTGCTTTGGGGGGGAGGCTCAAGACCCAAACCCTTTTCCCCAAAGAAACAGATAGAGCCAGCTCTGACCCTTTTTCCCCGGCCCCCCGAAAATGGGAGACCGAAGTAAAACAGGGAAAGAATAGTTACCCCTGGGGTTTCCGGGGTTTCAGGCGTTGAGCCACGAAGTTTCAGGAGGTTCTTGGGTCCCTTTAAGAATGCAATAGGGTGGTGGCCCCCCTTTCCGCAAAGGGGACGCCATTCTTCTAGAGCCCGCTTTAAAAGGCCAGTTTAAAATTTTGCGATCCCCCTATTATAATTCTTCTCGCAAAGGGGAAAAATGCTTTGGAGAAAAAAAAACAGGTATTAGTTTACCAAGGATGACTCGCCCGGAGGACACGCTGGCACCAGACTGGGAAAAGCAAACCCTTCCCGAAAAAAAAAGGGGGTTTGGGGGTTCCCCCCAGACAGGACTGGAGCCGACGCAATGCAGCTTTTGGGGCCGGTTGAAGGCTTTTTTGGGGTTCCGGGAAACAAGGGGTTTTGGGGTTGGCTTTTCTTAGTTAGAGCCCCCAAGAGGCCAAAAAAGCGTAGAGAAGTGGGGGGATAAATTGTCTATAAATTAAATTGGGGAAATCCTAAAAAAAGTTGAATGGGCCCGAAGGGCCCCCCGTTTTTTGGGCCACTGGGAACCCCCGGAGAGTTTAAAAGGATCCATCCGGGGACCCTTATCTGAAGGGTGATGTACCCTAAAAAAGGGGAAGCTGGTACGTTTTTAAAGAGGCACTTCTCGGGTTTTGGGAAAGAGCTGGGTGATTTCGGAAATTTCCTGAGGGCCTGGGGGACCATGGGGGCGATGAGTCTCGAGATCTGGGGAGAACATGAAAAATCCCTCCCCGTAGACTAAACACCCCTGACCATAGAGCAGGTCCAAAAGATCTCATTGACAAAGTAAATAAAAAACTGCCGGGGGGTTACAGAGACCGAATGGCCCCCCCCCAACCAAATACTCGAAATGGGGAAAACCCCCGATTAAATGCCGTTTTCCATTTCATCGCCCTTCCCTAAAGCAGATTAAAATTTTGGGGGAGGCACCGGGGTAGATTCCCCGCTTGGGAAAAAATTTTCGTGCCACTAGGCGGGCGAAAATTCAGAGATCAAAGGGGAGAGGGGAGCGTTTTTTTATGGTAATTTTATTTTAAACCCCGATAGGGCCGGGGGGGGGGGGTGGGGGGGGGGGGGAGAGAAACCCCTCTTTTTTCTTTTTCCCCAAGAAGAAGCCCACTCCTTTCCGGAGACCAGGACTTACGAATGAAGCCTTTTGGGAGAGGGTTCCCCCTTTGATGTACCAGACATCCCTTAGCCCCCGGGGCGAGAGGGGGTAAACCCGCCCCTGGGGGGAGTACAACCAGGTTGCAGGTCAATGGGACAGTCTAAGGCCGGTGTGGGGGAAGGGGTTTCGGCCCGTCCTCCGAAAAAGACCCTCCCGCAAAGGGCCCAGTATGGCGTAGGTAGCCCGAAAGGGGGGCCGGCAGACTTCAGGGGGCGACCTGAGGAGCAAGAAAGCGGTTTTGAAAAGGCAACGCGAGTGGGCACGCGGGCCCCCCCGCATGACTTTTACCCTGTTTCTCCAATCCAAGGTTTGGGGTATGGGGCCCGCAGCCCCTGGGGGGTCCAGAAGGGTTTTTTGTGGAGGAATCAGGGAGACAAGAATTGCAGCGTTTCCCCTTTTGAAGGGGGCCCCCAAACTGGGAAGAAGAGGGGGGCCCTACGGAACGGATACGTCCTTTTAAAGGGATTCACCACCCGACCGAGGAATAAAATAGGGTTTTTTCCCGCAACGGAACACAGGGGGACGAAACCGGCAAAAAGTTCGTGGCTTAAGAATTTTTCCCGCCTTTCCCGAAACAATAAATGGGGGTGGGGCCCGAAAGGGGGCTGTCCGGAGAAGCACCAAAAATTACGGGCCCTGGGCAGGGCGGGGGGGAGGCCATTCTACACCTAAGGTCGCCCCTCCCACAGCCCTAGGGGGCGGGAAATTTCCTGGATTGGGACCGCAGGGCCCCAAAGAAATGGCCAAAAACCCCACAATAGAAGCCAAACGCTTCAGAAAAACGCAAAACGCCTTTCCCGGGACAGGGGGGGCCCCTTTTCGACCTGCATAGGGTTTCCCCTTCAGAGCCCCTCCGGAGGAAAAGAGGTGACCGCTGGGAAAGGGGAGCCAAGCCGGGGGGAAAAGACGTTGGGCAGACGGTTTTTTCCCCTTGAAGGGGGAGCTCTTGTTGGGCCCTTTTGGCGAAGCAATATCCACCTTTGGGGTGCTAAAAGGATTAGGTCATCCAAAGCCCCCTTGGGAATCCCCGGGATCCAGCTCATCCCTTTATTCGCCCCGAGAAGCCTTGCCAAAAAGTCCCACCCCGCTTTTAATTCCCAGTCCAGCTTTCCCAAGTGAAGTGCGAAAAAGGGACTGAATACTGAAAAACCCACTGTGGTTTCCCCCCTACGAAACCGGGGCAGTGCGCGGCAAACCGAAGAAGTACGGCCGGTTCCCAAAGACGTCCGGAAAAACCCCCCGGGAAGGTTTTGGGGGTCCACCGTTAGAGGAAACCCCCCGAAACCCATAGTGGCTTGCCCAAGCCAAGGGTTACCAAAACAAGAGGGTGATTAAAAAGGCTACCTTGGCAAAGGGTCTGTAGAGAAAATTTGGGGCCCCCTCATCTCGGGGGTGGATGGAGCACGGCGATGAATCCCCGGGATTTTTTGGGGCTCCCATCGTAGCGAGAAAAGGGAGTGGCAGAGCAAAAAAAGAGGGTTCCCCCGAAACCCAACAGGGGGAGAGCAATTTATGCCGGGATCAAAGGATGCGGGGCGGAGGCGGCAGCCGGTGGAGGCAGAAAGGGGCCCCAAGGTTTTGCATCATGTCCGCTAGCTGGTTTTATACGTTGACTCCGCTGGGGGACGGCTTTTCGTGACGTCCCAGAATCGGGGAGAGGTACCCTGGCGGGAAACCCCTGGCCCGTCCCGTAAATGTGACGGGGGAGTGGAAAATTTGCGGGCCCCCCGCAAGCTTTATAAACTAAGCCAAAGGGCCCGGGAACTGAGTTTAAGTACCCCCTGGTTTTTAACCCAAACCCGCCCCCAAAGTGGGAAAACTTGCTTTGGCGGAAAGGGTACCAGGTCTTAAAACCCCCGACATGACTGGCCCTTTCATGGGGCGGGGTACACGTGGTAAAAGAAAACGTAAACCAGAGACGTAACGGGGACAGGCGAAGTCAGGGCCCGGCGGGGAGAGGGTTTTTGGGTCAGAGACAGGCAGACGGTCCCGGGCCCGCGGGAAACAGGCAAGGGCCGGAAACCTAAAACAGGCCGGGCTGGTACAAAGGGGGGATCCCAAAACGGAATTCCCCAAACTCCTAACTCACGGAAAAACACACCAAAAGACCCGGCAGGGAAATGCTGGGCGGAAAACCCTTTAAAAAAAAAGCGGGGCCCCACCCAAAAGACCCAAATTAAACCCGGGGGCTGGGCCCTTTAAAAATTTGAGAAGCCGGTGCGGCCCCCGCGTTCCCTTTAGCACGCCACCCCGGGGGGCGGGTGGGGCAGGGAGGGGCGGCATTCACAAAGGGGCGCTACGGGGAAAGGGAAACGGCACCCGGGGGAGGGACAGCAGATTTATGGCCCAGGGAAACCGCGTGACCCCCGTACAAATACAAATTTTAAATAGGTAATTTTTTTTCACTTTGGTGCGGCCCAGAATTTTGAATCATTAAAGCAACCTTGCACTTAAATTTTTAATACAGTAATTTTGTAAATCACCGCAGGGGTATTTTAGGTTTCAAAAAAATCCTTTTATTATCCGTAATTTCAATTCAAATAGGTGTTTTTTTTTACTTTGGTGGGGGCCAGTTTTTTTTTCAAAGAGCCCCCTTGGGGCTTAAATTTTTAATAGAGCAATTTTTTAGTCACCCCAGGTGTATTTATAGGTGCAAAAATGCCTTTTATTATCCGTATACATTTCAAATAGTTGTTTTTTTTCACTTTGGTGCGGCCCAGTTTGTTCATAGAGCAACCTTGCACTTAAATTTGAATACAGAAATTTTTTGTAGTCACCGCAGGTGTATTTGAAGGTGCAAAAAACTCCTTTTATTATCCGTATACATTTCAAATAGGTGTTTTTTTTCACTTTGGTGCAGCCCAGTTTTGTTCATAGAGCCACCTTGCATTTAAATTTAATACATCAATTTTGTAATCACCGCAGGTGTATTTATATGTGCAAAAAACTCCGTTTATTATCCGTATACATTTCAAATAGGTGTTTTTTTTCACTTTGATGCGGCCCAGTTTTGTTCCTAGAGACACCTTGGACTTAAATTTGAATACAACAATTTTGTCGTCACCGCAGGTGTATTTAAAGGTGCAAAAAACACCGTTTGTTATCCGTATTTTTTTTAAATAGCTGCATTGCACGTGGTGCGGCCCTAGTTTTTTTCAGATAGCCACCCTGTACGACAATTCTGATAGAAAAATTCTCTAGTAACTGTTTCTCGTTTGTCATTGCTGCAAAAAACGCAATTTCTCACCTTTGTAACTTCTGAATAGTTTTATTGCGCTCGGGATGAATCTCAGTTTGGCGCGATAGCGCACATTATGATAGTTTGTTGAAAAATATCAATTCCTAGTCCTAATGGACAGTTGTAAATCCCTGGGACTGAAGGAAGAACACTGTTGATTTTGTTTTTCGGTTCTTCCAACCAGACCGCATTTCACAGGTTATTCGCAAGAAACATTTCAGTTTCAATCCTAGTTGGCTGTGGGAAAAATTAGAGGGATTTAAGAATAGTTTGTGATTTGCCGTCTTTCAAGAAGAGACTGTCAAAAACTCTTCCATACCTTTTTAAAAAAAAATATCTTTCTGAACATGGAGTGAAATGCAGGTGGTTAAGCGAGCTAAGAGGGGGGTAGGACATGGAGGTAGAGGTACGAGAGAAGGTGCTCCTTCCAGTGCTGGGGACAACACGCATGCCAGCGGATCGTCGGTTTCAGGATCATCAGGCCTGTCTTCGCTGGGTCAGGGCCCTGTGAATCTAAAGTAATGTACAGCGTCGCCAATCTGTTCTTCGTGGTTAATGCAACTGCATCCAGCGTCTTATCTCCTCGTCCTCCCAGTCACTGCTACAAATGTCGTCATCAGCATCATCAGCATCCGTCCAACATGAAGCGAAGGCAGCCCAAATGTCAACTCGTGTACCCACCACTGTGGATAATCCATTTTCTGAAGACCTCTTTGATGACAAAATCCCAGTTGGGGCCCAAAGGAAATTCCAAGATAAAGAGGCCAAAGAGGATGATTTTGTCTGCTCTGATGCCTAGCTATTGATGCCATCAGAGGAGGAGAAGGAAGCCGGTCAATCGGCAAAAATCCCGGACGGTCAGCAACGCCTTGCAGTGCCTCTTGCTTGTAGCCCGCAGCTCCTGGATGCAGAATGTCAGGACGACCAAGTCACCTGTGTTGTTGATGATGATGACGACGACATTGCGGTCCATGTGGTCTTTTCGCAGAATTTGCTTGCGAGCGCTTCATCACTGGACGAGGAGGAAGATGATGGGGTAGTGTCAATACGGGTCCCGCCTTAAAAAGGGGGGAGGGCGGTAATCGCAGAAGACCGCTGATATATTCCGCCAGCCACGTCAGCGGAAACCCCGCTCCTTCGCTTATCGCCGTCAAAAAGGTCCGGACCTCTCAAGCCTGGGCCTTCTTTGAGCAACCCTCTGATTCACCCAGGGGATGTCATATGCCGCCCTTTGCCGTAAACGCATCAGTAGAGGCAAGAATCTTAGGTGTTTACCCACCACCAACATGTCTAGTTCCATGCAGCGAATGCATGAGTTGAAATGGACGGAACACTTGGCCAAAAAAGGCCACACCGATGCCGGGCCCTCCACCACTGTCACACCCTCTGTCTCGCTCTTCCTCCTCATCCGCCACCACCAAGCGTTCCTCAGCTGCCCCATGTCTCATAATCAGGGATCAGCCTGTTCAGCCTCCACCGTCGCCCGAGTACCACCAGAAACCACCAGAGACCCATCCTACCCCTTCTCCTTCCACCAGTTGATGACCTGCCCACCTACCAGCGGCCAGTCTAGCAGCCAGCCTTCTGTCTTCCAGGTTTGGGAACAGAAGAAAACTTTAACCCAAACCACCCCAAAGCCAAAAGCGCTGAATGTCGGCATGTCAGGCTTTTGGCCTTGGAAATGTTGACTTTGTTGGTGGACACAGATGGGTTTTCCGCCACATCATGGCCTTGCCTTGCCCCCAATACCAGATGCCGAGCAGGCATTTCTTTGCCAGAAAAGCTGCCCCCTGCCCTGGCCAGCCACGTGTCATCTAAAATTTTAAGGGCACGTTGTCTGCACTGGTCCGGAAAAAGTCCATCTGACCACCCGGACACATGGACTAGTAAGCACGGCCAAGGCCGCTAAAATCTCTGTGACAGCTCAATGGGGGAACTGGGTGGATGTCTCTGGTGGTGACGGTGGCTCTCGGGTTTCGGCGCAACGTCTTCAAAACGCAGGGATGGTGCAGGATTTTTTCCCCCAAGATCCTCTGGTGGCATCACGAGCTCAGACAAGAACCTTGTGCCAGGCAAGGTGGTGTGCGATAACGGTCGAAATCTGCTGGCCGTCCTTTAGATCGGTAGGCTGGAGCACGTCCCTTGCCTGGCACAGGTCATGAACCTGGTCGTCCAAGAAATTTTTTAAAGCGCTACCCGGGTCTGGACTGCCTGCACTTCCGCCGTTCGCACCCCGCTTCGTCCGCCTAGCTGGTTGCAAAGTCAGCTCGCCTCCCGTCGACCCTCTCTTGGTTTACGTTTGGCAACACACTGGAATTCCACCCTCCACATGCTCCAGCGATTGTGGCAGCAGCGCAATGCCATTACGCAGTACGAAGTGACAATGGCCTGAAAAGCAGCGGTGCGGACCCCAGGGTTTTGAGCCACAAGAGTGGAGGCGGTGGGAAAGGCTCTGCACCATCCTTGCCAGTTTTGAAGAAGCCACCAAAATGGTCAGTGCGGACAAAGCCCTTGTCAGCATGACCATTTTGGTGATCTTAGTTCTGGAATGATCGTTGGACACTCTGAAACATCAGGTCCCGTCAGCGACGGAGGAGGAGACAGACACAGATGCGGACACGGAGCCTTTCTCTCCGTCGAATCCACAAGGCCCGACAGTTTGACAATTTTATCAGTCCCTTTATTTTGGCAGTGGTTGGGGTCCAGGGCTAGTGTAAGGCGGCGCATCAGCTTCAGGTGCATTTATCTCAGGCAAGACAGGGCTGTGTTGAAGCTGTGCCGGAGGAAGCGGAGGAGGGGGAGGTATTCCTGGACACCGACGTTACCGACATACCTGCCTTGGAAAGAGGTTGGTGCGAATTTGAGGCGGAGGAGGAAGATGAGGAAGATCAGTTTGCTAGTGCCCCTCGACCCAGAGGCTTGGAAGTCAAGGCTCCATCTCTCACATGAGTGCTTGGATGCTCCATTTCCTCCAACATGATCCTCGCATTAAGGCCATCAAAATGAACAACAGTTACTGGTTGGCCACCCTCCTGGATCCCTGGTACAAAGCGAAACTCAGCACTTTCCTTCCCCCCACACCAAATAAGAGTAAAATGCAGGAAATGGAGACCTTGCTGATTGATCAACTGGAGACATTTTTTCTTCTGCTTCAGCTTCTTCAAATATCACGGTGGAACAACGTCAGCAACGTGACAGCAGTAGAGTGCCAAGTAGCCGTGGCGGCAGCAGCAGGCAAGGTGGCAGAAGGCTAATGGGTGACCTCTGGCAATCTTTATTTACCACCTCACCAACAAAGTAATGCAGGGAACACATCCAACACACAGAGACCCCGCTTAAGATCATGGTGCCACGATATCTGCGTCTCAACACTGATATTTTTGTATTTTGTTCCGGACCAATCGACTTCTAGGTATCCAAAATGGATGAATGGCCCGAACTCGCTTGCCACGCCATAGAGGTGTTGTCCTGCCCAGCAGCCAGGTCATATCTGAGCGGTCCTTCAGCCACAGATGGAGGAGTCATTACAGACAAATGCATCGGCTTTCCACAGATATTGTGGATCGTTGGGCTTTCATCAAGATGAATCAGGCATGGATCTCTGATGATGTTGTGGCCCAATTGATGAGGTCACCAATTACTTCACATTCCTCTTCAAACAGAAATGGTCCTCTTGAAAAATGTTTTTTAAAATGATTATTTCTTACTGCAATTTTATTCTCAGTTCCCCAGTTCATTTTGCTGGTTTTGCTGTGAGGAGACTGTAAAAGACACCAAGGGTTTTATGACATAACCGTATTCCATTTTATCACTTCTTTTTTAGAATTTTTCGCATTGTCAATGGTTTTGGGGTCATGGTGCTGTGAGATTACAGCTAGAATCATGGTCCTTTGGAACAGAAATTTTGGCTTCTTTAAATGGCATTTCTCCCTCACAATTTTTAACAGTGGCTGAGAAGTCTTTTTTTATAATTTTTGGGTCATGCTGCTTTGAAATGCAGCAATACTACGGTCCTATTATAAAAAAATGTTTTTCTAACAGACATTTGTTCTTCCAATTGTCAAAGTGGCTCAAGCGGAGGGTGGTTTTTGGAAAGCAGAATCGGGCAGAAACAAAAAAGGAATTTAAAGGGTAGGGGACAAAAATTTGGGTTTTAAAGGACACATATTGCAAAATGACTTGTTTTTGCAAATTTTTTAACAGAGCTAGTAATCCCTGTAGTGAGACAACCCATTTTAAAAACAAATTTAATAAGGGGAAACAAAGATGTGGTGGGATTCCATTTTATTTTAAAAATGTGTTTTCCAGAATTAAACTACTGAAAAACTGGCATGCACAAAATAGCTGATACAAATATTCCTCTGAATTGTAAAAAGGAGGTACAGGAAGACTTGATAAGATGTAGGTTACCAGGACAGATATAGTCAATGTCCAGTTCAGCTAAAATGGTGGTTGAAAGACTCCTTTTTTTCCCGGGACTTTTTAATTCTGTGGGTCAGACCCGGTTTATTGGTCATACTGTGGTACAGAACATGGTGTCTATTTTCCAGTTTAACTAAATTGGGTGGTTCAAAGACTCCTTTTTCCGGCACTTTTTAATCTGTGGGTCAGACAGGTTTTGGGGTCATGCTGTGGTCCAGGACAGGCGTAGTCAATGTCCAGTGAAACTAAAATGGTGGTTGAAAGACTCCTTTTTCCGGCACTTTTTAAATCTGGGGGTCATGCAGGTTTGGAGCTCATGTTTTGGCACAGGACAGGTCGAATCATTGTCCAGTTCAACTAAAATGGTGGTTCAAAGACTCCTTTTCCCAGCTCTTTTTAATCTGTGAGTCAGACAGATTTAATGGTCATACTGCGGTACAGGACAGATATAGTTAATGTCCAGTTCCACTAAAATGGTGGTTAAAAGACTCCTTTTTCCGGCACTTTTTAAATCTGGGGGTCATGCAGGTTTGGGGCTCATGCTGTGGCCCGGGACAGGGATAGTCTATGTCCAATTCTACTAAAATGGTGGTTGAAAGAATCCTTTTTTCCGGCACTTCTTAATCTGTGGGTCAGACAGGTTTAATGGTCATACTGTGGTACAGAACAGGTATAGTCTATGTCCAGTTAAACTAAAATGGTGGTTAAAAGACTCCCTTTTCCGGCACTTTTTAATCTGTGGGTCAGACAGGTTTAATGGTCATACTGCGGTACAGGACAGATATAGTTAATGTCCAGTTCAACTAAAATGGTGGTTAAAAGACTCCTTTTTCCGGCACTTTTTAAATCTGGGGGTCATGCAAGTTTGGGGCTCATGCTGTGGCCCAGGACAGGGATAGTCTATGTCCAGTTCTACTAAAATGGTGGTTGAAAGACTCCTTTTTCCGGCAATTTTTAATCTGTGGGTCAGACAGGTTTAATGGTCATACTGTGGCACAGAACAGGTATAGTCAATGTCCAGTTCAACTAAAATGGCGGTTCAAAGACTCCTTTTACCGGCACTTTTTAAATCTTTGGGTCATGCAGATATGGGGCTCATGCTGTGGCCCAGGACAGATATAGTCAATGTCCAGTTCAACTAAAATGGTGGTTGAAAGACTCCTTTTTCCAGCACTTTTTAATCTGGGGTCATGCAGGTTTAAGGGTCATGCTGTGGTACAAGACAGGGATAGTGAATGGTCTGTGACTTTTTTCTGTGGCTTTGATAACATAAGTGTGTTGCCTAAGATGTAGCACGTTTCCATTTGACTGTTGTGGATGTTAATTCCATCTTCTCCAGCCCTGTTTGGGTGTAATAATGAAGGTGTTGTTCCTCTCCCATAGACTTTAACGGTCATCAGCGATAATCTATTATTGACTATGGGAAATCGTCTTGATAATTGCCAATATCGACTATCGACCCGATGACGATAGTCAACGTAATCGCTCATCACTAATATCGACCTATAAATCTAGGCATGAGTTTACCAGAGGGAACTTTCAATCACAGATTTCGGGTGGATAACCATACTTTATCCCCAACAGCAAACACTCTAGAACAAAGACGCCGTCTATCAGAATTTTTCTTCTGGATGTTCTGGATATGAACCAAGTTCTCCTGAACTTGGGCCCAGACTGTGCACAGATCTTTAATGATAACATCCACCCCGCTGTGATCAGATGTAGCACTGGAAAATGAGGCATGTCTTGGGTGAGTTACAAAAAAATGGTGAGGTACCAGACGAGCTACTATCCTGATTGTTAATGGCAAACTCTGTCAATGGTAAGTACTTTACCAATTTGCCTGCAGATCAGAGACATAACAACGAAGTGTCTGTGTTACCATTTGGTTTACCCTCTCTGTCTGCCCATTAGTCTCTGGGTGGAAGGCAGAGGAGATGGACAGAGTGATACCCAGAGCCTTGCAAAGGGCTCTCCAATATCGAGAAACGAACTGAACCCCTCTGTCCGAAACAATGTTCTCTGGTAAACAATGTAGTTTGACAATGTGCTTGATAAAGAGTTCAGCAAGTTTCTTGGATGACGGCAACCCCCTTAAAGGAACAAGATGGCACATTTTACTGAAACGGTCCACTACAACCCAAATAACCGTTTTTCCCTCTGAAGGAGGAAGATCCATCATAAAATCCATGGAGATATGGGTCCATGGATGTTCAGGTACAGGTAGCGGGCAAAGTTCACCAAGAGGACGAGTTCTGGAAACCTTTGCCCGAGCGCAAGCTTCACAAGATCCCACATAGGCCTCAACGTCACGAGACAACAAAGGCCACCAGTAAATACGAGAAATCAACCTCTTAGTGCCACACACTCCAGGATGTCCAGATAACACGGAATCATGGAATTCTTTTAATACTCGTAGCCGAAACTGAGTGGGAACAAAGACCTTCGAAACAGGACAATTAGCAAGTCTCATATCCTGGTGGGACTTAATCTCAGTGGATAAATCAGGGGAAATAGCTGAGACAACAGTCTCCTTGGGCAAAATAGTTACCGGATCCTCCTGTGAAGCGCGGCTGGCACAGACGCTTCTAGATAGCGCATCGGCTTTAACAAAGTTAAAGCGAGTAAAAAATAATGCCCAACGTGCCTGACATGGATTCAACCTTTTAGCATTTTCTAAAAAGGTAAGGTTCTTATGATCAGTAAGAACCGTGACTTGATGCTGGGCACCTTCGAGGAAGTGGCGCCATTCCTCGAAGGCCCACTTAATAGCCAACAACTCTCGATTACCAACGTCATAATTCCTCTCAGCCAAGGAAAATTTACGTGAAAAGGAGGCACAAGGGCAAAGGTTAGTCATAGTAGCGGATCCCTGAGACAGGACCGCCCCTGCACCATACTCAGAAGCATCAACAAAGGATTTATTATGATCTGCTTGAATTAACACAGGGACAGATACAAAACACTGCTTAAGTTTTTCAAATGCCTCTACGGCCTCAGGTTGCCAATTATTGAACTTCACCCCCTTCTTAGTCATGTCAGTCAAAGGACGAACTAGGACAAAAAAATTATGGATAGATTTACGATAATAATTAGCAAACCCTAGGAATTGCTGTAGGGCTTTCAGGGATGAAGGGCAGACCCAGTCGAGAATGGCTTGAATTTTACAGAGGTCAATACAAAATGAGTTAGGAGTCAGGACATACCAAAGAAACGGTACTTCCTGCACCCCGAAAACACATTTTTCAAGCTTGACAAACAAACTATTCTCCTTCAGGATCTGCAATACCTGTCGTACGTGTTTAACGTGTGACGACCAATCTTTCGAATAGATTAAAATGTTATCCAGGTAATCGACCATAAAACAACCAATGAGTTCCCGGAAAACATCATGAACCAAGTTCTGGAAGACCGCGGGAGCATTACACAACCCAAACGGCATAACCAGATATTCAAAATGACCCTCAGGAGTGTTAAACGCGGTTTTTCACTCATCCCCTTCTCGGATACGGATGAGGTTATAGGTACCTATCAGGTCCAACTTGGAAAACCACTTCGCTCCTTGGATTTGATTAAATAGATCTGGTGTCAAAGGTAAAGGGTATTGGTTTTTTACCGTTATTCTATTCAGTTCACGGTAGTCTATGCATAGACGGAGGCCTCCATCCTTCTTTCCCACAAAGAAAAACCCTGCACCCATAGGAGACACAGAAGGTCGGATATGCCCTTTCTGTAGGCTTTCTGCAATATACTGCTTCATGGCTAGTCTTTCAGGATCTGACAGATTATATATCCTCCCCTTGGGAAACTCTACTCCGGGCAATAGGTCAATTGGCGAAGGACGTGTCTACAAAATTAGAAGCTGACCCAGAATCCACAAACGCATTCCCAGAACCAGACAGCGACAAGTATGAAATTTTAATTGGGAGCAGCAACTTTTTGGATACAATAGGAAATACCTGCTCGCCTAGGTGACCTTCCTGCAAATCACCTAGGCGCTGTAGTTCTCCCGGCCTGGTCTTCCTCTTGGAGCACTCCCGGATGACGTGTCCATCTTCGCCACAGTAAAAGCATAATCCTTGGATACGACGAGTAGTCCTACGGTCACTAGCAGTAGTCGCAGAAGAAGCCCCCACTTGCATTGGTTCCTCTGGGTTTATCTCGCGAACCACGGGTGTAGAGGTGACCATGGAGGGGACCACCGAGGGGGAAGCCTTTTCCCAACATCTCTCCCTAAAACGCCTGTCCAGACGAACAGCTAGTGCCATAGCCTGATCTAAAGTACCAGGGGTAGGGTAAATCCTTCACACGATCTGCTAACCCTAATCTGAACTGACATCTAAGAGCTGGGTCGTTCCACCCAGATGGAACACACCAGCAACGAAATTCAGAGCAATACTCCTCCACAGTCTTTTTACCCTGCCTCAAGGTGGTCAGCTGAGCCTCGGCCACAGCCTCCCTATCAGGGTCATCAAAAAGTATGCCCAAGGAGACAAAGAACCTGTCCACGGAAGACAGTTCTGGCAAATCAGGTGGTAACGAGAATGCCCACTCCTGGGGGGGACCCTGAAGTAGAGACATAACCGTTCCCACTCTTTGCTCCTTATTCCCCGAGGTACGTGGGCGGAGCCTAAAATATAGACGACAACCTTCTCTAAATGCCAAAAAGGCCTTCCTATTGCCTGATGACCTGTCAGGCAATTGAATAGGGGGTTCCCCAGGAGGGGAAGGTAGTGCAGGGGCATCTGGACTTGGGGAAGTCTCCTGCTGTTGTACCCTCAGCACCAGATCCTGGACTAGCTGGGTAAGCCCCTGCATCTGCTCTACCAGAGCTGTCATGGGATTCATAGCTCACTATGAATGACTAAGTTTTATCAGACTGAGATCAGCTATACAGTGAGGGCAGTGTAACAGGGGATGATATATTGGCCCCACTAAGAGGGGAAATCAGCAACAAACAAGAAAAAGTCTTGAAAAATGCCCCCAAAAGGGGATACAACGTAAAATAAACAAGACAAAATAAAAACACACACAAAAAACCTGACAGCCCAAACCTCATCTTTTAGCCCCAGCCCTGACGACCCTTATACTTTATATTACCTATATATGAATGTCCATGATAACTTATTGAGGCGACTCTTTTGCTGTTACAAAAACTAAATAAGAAAATGTAAAAGACAGACTTATTTTTAATTTTTTCACCTTTTTCCCCTGATAAAAACATAAAAGTCTAATGTAAAAATTACATGAAAATAAAACCTTTCATATCATAATTAAATCAAAAAAAATTAGTAGAATAAGTGAGCGCAAAAATGCGTTATATAGTTCAAACCCATGTATACAAGGCAAACGGAAAAAGTACCTGGAGAGTAAAGGGGAGCCCAATCATTGCGATGCGATGTGTTGAGTGCAGGTCGCAATATTTTAACCCCTTACCGACATTGGATATAGGGATACGTCCTGATGCCAGTAAGGGGCTTTGTAGCGGGATCGCAGCGCCGGGTGTTGTTGGCTAATTGCAGCTAACACTCGGTGGTTACAACACAGGAGGTGCCTCCACCTCCCTGTGCTGTTTAACCCCTTTGATGCCGTGGCAAAGATGGCCATAGCATCTAAATCAGTGAGAAACTGTTTTTTTTTTTGCCATTTCCCAGTATATTCTGTGGTAATATGAATAAAACTATTAGAAATTACATCTTGTCCCACAAAATCAAACCCCCATCATATGTCTATTTTAGGTGGAAAAATTAAAAAGTTATGGTTTCAGAAGGCGAGGAAAAAAAATTAGGCCATATTATTTTGACCTTTCCGGGTCAGGGAAGGGGTTTAAACGTGGGGGTTTCTTCCCGGGCCCTGATTGGGGTTCAGCCTAGAAATGGCTCGCGGGCTATTTACCTTTCCTAATAATTTACAAATTCTGTATTTTTTTATGGAAACCCATTTGCTCTGTTTGGATTTCAGTGCCCAAAAAAACGGGAAAAGAAAAAGGCCCACTTCGCTTTCGAAATTTCATTATGCCCAGAAGGGTGGATTTGTTTTTTTTCTTTTTCCCCCCTATTAATCAGGGATTTTGAGGTGAAACAATACATTTGTTAAAAAAGCGGGAAAGTTTTACCACTCCCGCACGATTTTTAAGCAGTATATTTTTGGGGGAAGTGCCTGATATACGTCCCTTGAAAATTTTCATAAAAAACTATTAAGTGTTGACCCATACAGGTTCTGTATATTTTTTATATATAGGGGAAATAAATGCATCCATACCCTAAAAAATTTTGGGGGGGCCGGGTTTATGACAAAACATCCCCAATTTATGATTTTTAAAACCTAAAAAATGAAACATGAAGATGACTGTGTTGATCCTCAGGGAGCAGTGCCCCTGATCAATTAAAAAAAATTTTGGCTTTAAATACATTTGATAAAAAAGGAAAAGGAACCACAGGGAAAAACCCTTTTTGTATGTTTAAAGGAAAATAAAAAGGCAAATGCCCACCGCCCCACACACAGGGCCCAACAGGGAAAAATTTTTAAATGGGGGGTTTTCTACATTATGCACATTGCCTGCCGCTGCGGCCCCCCCTCCCCCTCCCCCCACCCGGGAAGTGTATATTTTGAGCTTTCAGGCGGGCACTCTTCTGATTACCCCAAAAGGGTAGCAGAGGCAGAGCCGGGGCTGTGCGTCATGTTTGCTATGATGTCGACTTTTAAAAATTTTAGTTTAAGTTTTTTTTTTTCCCAAATTCAAAAAATTTTTTTTTTTTTTTTTTTGTTGCTCATTTGTTTCCCCCGGGCTTCCAAAATTGTTTTAACTTTATTTTTCCATCCACGTGCGGTACTAGGGTTTGGGTTTTTTGTGGGACGAGTTGCATTTTTTTAAGGTGTTGTTCAGGCCCTTTGTTTGCAGGGGAAAAAATTTTTAAAAAAAACCACTCACCTTTGTCTTAAATCCTCCTTCCCAGGTTTTTGCCCCTATAAATGGGTCTTCAGTTTGTTTTTTTGCTCCCAAAGGCCTTCGGTTTTCACCACTAAAGTATGAAAACTCCCCTAAAATCAGTGCTCGGAGCCCTTCACTTCCAAGGGGTGAGGTCGGGGGTTGGGTGGTACGTTATTTGCTGCAGAGGTGCAAATTGACCCCTCCAGGGGGAAGAAAAGGAAGACCCAGTGTTTGGGGACCGATCCGCGGGAAATTTGGAAAATGGGGGGACAAAGGTGAGTGCGGTTTTTTTTTTTTTGTCAAGGGCGAAAGTTTTTTTTTTAAAAATTAATTCATAAAAGTTTAGATTTTTGCCCAACCCTTCTTTTAACTCTTTGAGGGTCCCATATAATGAAAGGGGAAAACCAGTTTTTTGTAAAAAAAAATTTTGGGGAAGAATAAGGTAAGTTTAAAATTTTATGCTTTTTTTGGGGGTTTTTTGTTTTCAAACGGTATAAGGGACATATAACCCTTTATTCTGCGGGGAAAAGTACAATTGTTATGATATCAGTTTATACATTTTAAATTAGAGTCACAAAAGGGTTTAAAAAAAAAAAAATTTTTTTTGTGATGCATGAAACTTTTAAGTACTTTTTTATCCCAGTTTTTGGGGAGGCAAAGCCACTTAATTTCGAAGCTGGGTACTTCTTTTTTATATTTTTTTTCTTTCTTTCCAGGTTAAGTAGCAAAAAAAAAAAAACCTTTTCCCTGGAAAATTGAGCAGGGAATCCAGAACTGGGAAAAGTTTTTGTAAGCAAAGGGGCCCAAAGTGGAGTGGGGAAAGGGGGGGCCCCTTGTGAGAGGCCAGGAACCCCCAAAAGGGAAAAAACCCCATATTGCTGGTATGGGCCCCTGGTTTTCCCACCACCAGACAGGTTCTGATAATAGCCCCAGGGATCCTCCGGGGCCAAAAAAGGGCCTTTGTCGTTGCACGGGGAACCCAGTCCATGGGCTTTTTTTTGATCTCCTTTTACCCTTTCCCTTTAGGGCGGGGTGAAAAATGGGTTTTGTACAAACATGGCATCATGGGGGTTTTAAAAAGGCCAGGGCTGCCATGGAATCCAAACCCCAAACCCTCGACTGTGTGACCACGGACCCAATCGGGGGGTTTGGCAAGGGCCCCCATTTGTTAATTTTTTTAGTTTCCGCAGTTCCCTTTTTACAGCAGGGGTAAAAAGGGGGTAAAAAAGTTTTGGGATTGACGTTGTCTCGGGGACTAACACGGGAAAACCCATTGTGGTGTGTAGGGGGCCCTTTGCGGGTGACCCCGGGCTCCAAAACCCCTTAAACACTGTTTCCCCAGGGTAATTTTGTGTCTCAGGGGGGAAGGGTTTTTAAAAATTATTTGGAATAAAATACAAAAATTTTATTTTGGTTTTGTGTTTTTAAAATTTACTGTGGTTACCGAGCATCTGTTTAAATTTTTTGAAACCCCAATTTTTGTATTGTTTATAATTATTAGCTCATAAATTTAAATTTCCCCTTTCTTTTAGATTTAGTCACAAAAGGGATATTTGACTTTTCGAACTGGGCAATAAAACACCCCTCCTTTTTCCCCCCCGGGAAACTAACTTGTTTATAAAAACCGGGACATGTACCATGTAGGCAGTTTGGGTGATAGGAATAAAAAATTTAAGCAGGGTGCAGGGAACGCAGAGGGTGGGGTGTAAGGAGGAGGGGGGTTTTATGGCATTTTGTTTTTGGGTGTCAAGGGTTCCCTTTTTTAATCTTTTTTTAACCCCTCAAAAAGCTGGTACGTGATGAAGGTGTGCACCGGGTTTGATAATGGTTTATTTATTCTCCCTGGACCCTCACCCTGTATGGTTTATCTTGGCCTCCCTAAAATTTTTTGGGGTGCCATTAAGGGAAATTTAAATTGAAAAAGAAGAGGAGACACGGACATGGGTTTTGCGAATTTCAGGGTTTTGGTTTTTACTTCAGTTTATTTGGGCGGGTAAAAATGACACAATTTCTATTACGGGGGGAAAGGCAAAAAGGGGCCCTGGAAAGGGGGCGGGTCTTTTTGCTCCTATGCTTTTTTCCCTTGTTTGGGCCCAGATTTTTTAAAAACCCCAAATTGTTTTTCTGCAGTTTGGGCCCAAGCAGTTTGGGGGCCCTCTTCACCCTGTTCTTGCGACGGGCGGGGATACAAGGCAAAATCCCCAGAGCAACGGGGAAATTTTTCCAGAGGGATTTGGACTAAACATGAACCCAATTAGCCCAGCCCCGGGGATAGGGGGGTTCCTTTAAAATTTTCCCTCCTCTTTAAACCTGATTTTGTCTGTTTTTCCCCAAACATTTCCCACTAAAATGCTCACTCCAACCCCCGGGGGACCCAATTGGCCCCAACTCCCTTTTCCCGAAACATTTGTAAAAACCCTTTTGAATCAGATTGCTCTGAAAAAACCTCTTCCTAACCCTTTTTCCTTGTACAAATGTAACATTATATGCACATAAAAGAAACAAATACGCTTAAAGTAGTGTTCTCACCATACTGTTCATCATGGCAAATTCCTGTTCCGGCTTTTGGGGGGGGTTTTTCACATTTATTGGCTTTTTAGCTCTGCAATGGAATAGCTTTGGCCCCGTTAAAAGGACATTAGTAAAGGAGGGGTCAAAAGCTGTGCACAAAATTATAGGGCCTTGGGGGGGGTTAAAATTTGTCAATAAAAAAAACATAAGGGGCAGGGAGTGAAGCCTTATCCCAAAAAACTGTGCTGCTGAAGCCCGGGTTGGGGAAAACAAGGGAAAGGTGGTCAGTAAAAACAAGGGGAAACTTTCGAAACAAGCAGGGAAAATAAGAATTCTCTAGCTCTGTACTGCAGCAAAAAACAGAACCCGTAATTATTTGGCAATAATCTTTATTTTTTGGGCTTTTTAAATCTAAAACTAAACAATGAAACCAAATTTCAGAATATTCCTTTAAAAAATGAAGTTTCAGTTCCAAAATAAAAAAATAAGATATATTTAAAAAATCAACAAAATAAAAAAATTTTACTTTCAGATGTTTTGAAACCATAGAATGCGTTTACCTTTCAACCTACCTAAAACCCTTTCTGCCTGTTTTAGTTTTTTCTTCCTTTTTTTGCCGGGGGAGTCCATTTTTCTCCCCTTTTAAAATGTTGTTACCGAAAAAAAATCAAAAAACCTGACAAATTTGAAAAAAACATTATACCTGTTGTTTCAGTTTTAAAAGTGTCCTTTTGCTTATAATAAAAAAAAATGTTAGGTTAAGCGCTATTTCCACATCCATTGATCTGACTTTTGGGCCATCGGATTCCTCAGATGCTGTTTTTTTACAAAAATATTGGCACTAGTTTTTTTTCCAGATATATAAAATTTTTTTGGATGGGCAATTTTTTTGGGAAAATGTTGGGGGGTTTTAAACCCCCAAAACCTCAATAATTTTTCCAAAAATAAAAGGACAGCGCCCCCCCCTTCCTCAAGTGCCCCTCCAAATTGGGCCCCGGGTCATTTTTCCCGAGCCCCAAAGCAAAGTGTATTTAAAAAGGGGGCCCCCCCCTACCATGTCCCAATTTTTAATACTTGTTCCCTTTTTTCTGTGGCATAAAGGAGTTTGGGCCCGGGCCCGGCCCCCAGGTCCCGGAAAATCATTGGTTTCCCCTTTTTCCCCCTATAGTTTTTTCACCCTGCCCTTGCAAACCCTAGGGGTGCCGGTATGCACCTCGGTCCATTCGGGAAATACAGTAGGGGCTGAAAAAAGGGGTGAGGGTGTGTTATGTTAAACTAATTGGGAGCTTTCTGTTTAAATAATTTTTTATTTGGTAAAGATGAGTGGATTTCCGCTTTAACTTTTGATTGAATTTATTTATTTTTTTTTGACTTGAAAATAACCCCCAAAACGCATTGGCTGTTCATCCCTTTTTTCTAAAGTTTTTGGAAGTAAAACATGGCCTTTGGGGTCCCCTGGAAACACCGGGGAAGGGTACTAGATCAGAACTGTCCCTTTTAGTAGAGAAAATAAAAAGAAATTTTTTATGCCAGGAGGGAAAATAGAAGAATTGGCAAATGGAGTTTCATGTTTTTTCTAGATCATGATTGTACAATTATCTTAAAAAAAATTTATTTTTTTTAGTATTTTAAATATAAAAAATATTTCTTTGATGTTCATTTTACGTTGTTTTTCCCTTTTTTTGGAGGTGTACTGGAAGCTCCAGGGTGCTATTGTAAAATAATCAGGGGGCCTCAAAATCTGCTAGTATAATTTCTGGTTTATTTTTATTTTAGCAAAAAGGCCAATGCAATTTGGGCTGTACCTCTGCACCCCCTATAGCTAGTCCCTGCTTCCTTCTGTTCATTTAAGGTGTATCCAAAAAGGAATTATTACAGGCTAGCCCCGGAGGCCATTATACTATTCGCATAAAGCTGTCAACCATGACACTGATTTTTTCCACGTGATTTATACCCCTTAGAAGCCTTAGTTAATAATGATTAAGGCATCTAGTGGCAAAAAAAGCCAGGATTTCAGTTTTGCCCAATTTGGGTGCAAAACTTTGTCCCCGTTTAATTTCAGTAACTGGCCCCAAATTTCTTAATTTTTTTTTATTTTTTTTAAAACCCCTGTGCCCATTTTTAAAACAGCCCGTACATGGGGTAAAGTTTGCAATTAAAAATATACTAAAAAGTAAAAATACAAAGTATGTTTGGGAAAGGGGGTTTAAGGGGGTTAAAATGAAAATCCTTTAAAAACCCCACTTTATAGGAGAAAAGTCACAAAAATTTTTTCAAATATGAAAATGGGCTGCCCCGTCATTATATTTTTTCCGTTAAAAAAATTTGCATGTATTTATACATTTCCCCTAAAAATATAATTGTTTCTTATACCCGAAATTTGGGGGTGATGCATTATATTTAAAATGCTGTATAAACACCAGGGTGGCAGGGCAAAATTTTTTTTAAATTTTCCTTTGGGTTGTAAACCCGTTTTTTTTAAAATCTTTATACATTACATATTGCTGATTACACATTACACACTTAGGGTACTTTATATTTGTTGGGCACAGTTTATAGTGTATAGTTTTATTTTAAATAAATTATAAAAAATAAAAAACGGGGGGTTAAAGAAAAAATTTGTTAAAAAACAAGCAGTTTTGGGATAATTAGAGAAGGGCGAATCGATTTAAAGAAGTTTGAATTTTTTTTAGAATTTTAGGAAAACTTCAATTCTGAAAGAAGTCGGAAATTTGGGGTTATTCGCG
>JAODAL010050100.1:0-27677 GCA_025379985.1 Phyllomedusa bahiana
AGCCCCGCGGGTTTAAACCCAATTCTGTTTTTGGACGGTCTAAAAGCGGGAGCGGGGGAAAAACCACTGAGGGGCCCAAAGGAAAAAGGCAGGTTTGGGGTTTTCCTTTCGGGGAAAGAAAAGCGGGAAAGGGGTGGCAATTTTAAAGGGGTCATGTACATTGCTTTAAGGTGAGCCTCAAAAAAAACTCCACTGTTTGGGCCCAAACAGACTCCCAGTTAAAAAAATTTTGGGAGCCCCAATTTGTTTTAAAAGGGGAACCCTTTCGCCAATTTTTTTTTTACTTTTTAAAATAAAGGGCCCCTGACCCATTTTCCCCTTTTTCCCCTCACCTTTTTTTTTTTTCCTGATTTATTTTTTCCTCAATTCGGTAAACTATAAAAGAAGGTGGGGAAGCCCTTCTTGCTTGCCCTTTTTTAAAAACGAAAGTCCGAGAGATATTTTTACAGCAGCTAAAAGTACATAGGACCCTTTAAAAAGGGCCCTTTGTGGGCCTGATTAAAACCCCCCTTTTGCTGAGGGGCACAAAAGCCAGTGCAAACCTGCTGTTTCCACGCTGGGGTCCCTTTTTCTGTAAAGGCATGTTCAAAAGGGCTTAAAATGGGCCGAAATTTCGGGGGGGTAAAACCCCCCCCCGCCCGGAGTCACCAATTACGGGCCGAAAAGGGCCCCATTAAATTACTTTAATTCACATTTTCATAGAGAACTAGGATTACTCCCCTCTCCCCGCACGGCGAAGCCCCCGGGGCGGGAAATAATTGACAGGGAAATTTAACAGGGGCCCGTAAAGCGCCGCTGGCAATTCAAGTTTTATGGGCCGGCGAAGTGCCGGCCCCCTGCTCAGCCCCCCGACCGCCCCCCGCCCCCGGTCACACGGCGTAATTGCGGGGCGTTTTTCGCCCCGCAAATACACCGTTTTGAAATAGCCTACTTGAAAGCAGTTTTAGAGCTTTTAACCCCTCAACTCTTATTCATGAGTGGGATTAGTCCCGCCCCCCCCAAAAGGGGATGGGCCCCACCCACTGCCCAGTTTTTTCCCACTTTTTTTCCTCCTTTTCCCAAAGTAATAGATTTTTCAGTTTAAAGGTGGAGGGGGCTAGCCCAGATGAGGGGGGTTTTGAAAAATTTTTTTCTGGCTGAAAACTAAAGTTTTGGGCCATTAAATACACTAAAATCCACCCCTCTTACAGAATAAGGGCACCGCGCTGGAAACACCAGGTCTGCCCACGGGCTTGTTCTGTCCTCAGCAAGGGGGGGCAAAAAAGAGGTGACAGATTCTTTTTTAAGACTGTTCTCTCCCATAGTTTTCTATAGGAGATTTTTCTAGGTATGTTTGTGTGACCTGGGAAGAAATCCCCTGGGGGAGGGGGGGGGGGAAGCGGTGACATCTCCTCTTGTGACTGGGGGATTCTGTTTTATCGTACAAAAAAGGGGTTGTCTCCTTTCATTTTTGACCCTGCTTTTACGATAATGAGCAAAACACGGGAAAATCCCCCCTCTACAAAACAGGAAGTGTCAAAACAATTAAAAAGGCTTAGGGGCCCAAATTTAAAACCCTGCAGGACTTTGAATCAATAAAAAAAATACGGGAAAGGAAAAAAAATTAAAAAAAAAAATTAACCCAAAAAATTCCCTCAAAAATGTTTTTTAACAAAAAAATTTGTAGTTAAACAAAAAGGGTCTTTTTTTTGATGACACTTTCCCCCTTTAAAAAGGCATCATAAAAATTGGGGAAAAGGGGAAAGAGTATGAAAGGGCTCTGATCCATCTGTTGGGGCCTTGGGTGGGGGCAAAAGAGTGAAGCAGGAAAAAAAAACTAGGGGAAAAGGAAAGTCACCCCTCATTTTTGTATGCTAAAAGTAAATTTTTGGAGCACCCCCCCCTTTTATCACTGAATGGGTTGTTTTGGGGATCATGGAGGAAAAACCCTATTTAACTTTTTTTAGGGTTTTGCCCTGAAACTTTAAAGTCCTGGGAAATTTCTACTCAGGGCGGGCCAAAGCTTTATTTAAGGAGTGGTTAAGTTAAAGAACCAAAAGTTTAAGCAATCATTAACAGTGCAAAAATATTATCATTATTTAGATCCTGAAAAAATGGGCCCTTTTTAACAAATATACATAGAATGTCTATTCTGTATATCTTGTCTTGTGTAAATTAAGTCCATATTTTTGGCTTGGGACCACCCAAATTTTACATATTTTGGCCGAACTGGTTCTGCTTCATCTGTGGGGGCAAATGTTGGGAAAAATGTGGTTTTAAATTTTTCAAATAGTTGGGTTTTCCAACTTCCCCATTTTTCCCTAGAAATTTGGGCCCAAAATGCAAGTTTTTCCTTTGTTGGCTAAGGACTAAGGGTCATTTTTAGCTGGGCTCCTCATTGGGGGAATGAGCGTCAAATATGGTTATAACAAGTAATTTGGCTCTCATTTAATTCTACATCCACACCATTCCCATGCAAACTGCCCTAAAAAAAAGGGAAAGGTTTTTCATGGGGATCAATAATTTTTAAAACATTGGCCCTCACCTCCCCCTTATTACATTGGGAGATGTGCTCGGCTTCTCCTGCTCTATCTCAGTCCTCCCTCTATCTCCAAAAAAAAAATCACAGAGCTAGCTTCTCCCCCCGTAACATATAACCCATTAACACAGAGCTCAGCTTCTATGCTCATCATAAAAACCTTAAAAATCATAGAGCTCCGCTTCTCTCCCTGTTCATATAACCCCCATAAAACACAGAGCCCCACTCCTCTCCTTATCAAATAACCCTAAAATATCACAGAGCTCACTCCTCTCCCCCTATAAACATATAACACTAAAAAATCAGAAACTCAACTTCCTCCCTATATCATATAACCCTATGGGCCTTTGTTCAAAAAGGGGTTAATTTTTGCCGCTATTTGGGGCCCCTAAATGGGGCACCGGATTTTGCGCTTCAGGGACGGCCCAAAACCGCGGCAGAAAAAAACGGTTTAATTTCCCCTGCTCTCATTGAGAACAGTGGGGAAACCTCGCCCCCCCGCTCGGCCCAATCCGCCCCCGGGGGGAGAAAATGACCCTGGGACATTATTTACGGCGGGGGACCGCCGTAGACAATGCATTAAACTATGGGGGCCCGGGGGCGGCGCTCCGGCCCCGCCCCCCCCCGCCCCTTAAACCCCCGGGGGTTTTTTGGGTCAAAAATAAACCCCACAAATCCGTCGGAAAAAAGCCCCTTTTGAAAAACGGGCCCATAAATCAGCCAAACCAGCCCCCTCCCTCTGTATCATATAACCCCATATAACACAGAGCTCACTTCTCTCCTCTATCATATAAAAACCCATAATCAGCAGCCACCCTCTCCCTATCATAAAAACCCTAAAGATCCAGACTCACCTTTTTTTCTCCTTATCCTATAACCCCATATATATCACAAGAGCTCACTCCTCTCCCCCTACATAAACCCTATATACCCCCATACTCAGCTTCTCTACTCTACTTGGTAAGTCACAAAATGCTATTCTATTGGGGTATCTTGCAGATCCGACAAGCATTTTACTATGAGATTTGTGGCAGGAATATTAGGTTTATACTCTAGTATCTGCCACAGATGTACAATGTAAAGAGCCTTCGCTCCTCACAAGGATTATCCCCATTCGATGAAACTGATCCACACTGGGTTAATCTGCTGATTTTTGCACAATCTGTGGGAATAAGTAGTATGCTATTTGTGGATTTTTTTTTTTCATATGGAAATTTTCTACAGCATGTATACAGGGTTGCAGAAGCCCCATTCACATGTACTGGGGGACTGTTGTCGGATTTGATGCAGATTTTGCTAGAACACATTGAATTTTACAGAAATATTTTGGTGCAGACTTCATAAATTCCCTAGAAAGTAGCAGGATACATGTTGAGGTTGTGGTGATTGTAAAATTTGTGAAACAAATAGAGGACAGCGGAAGGATATGGCTTGTGTGGTGGAAAGGGATTGGATTTTTGTGGGGAATTTTTTGTCAGATTTCTGCGTATTAGGTTAACCTTGTGACAAAAGCAGAGAGGTTATTTATTAACCATGGAGTGAATGTGAACTGTCAGGAGGGAAGGTGATCACCTATAGCAGTAATTGTCCCCTTCCTAATCATTATTATACTGTTTGAATTGTATTTGCCCTACATGTCACTTATGTTGGGAGCATTTTAGATGACTGGAATATGGACAATTTTATGAGTCCAAAGACCAGGACCTCCAATGATTCTTTTGAACCCAAGTTGGATTTCTGTCCAATTCAGTGTACAACCACCAATCCAATGGAGTTCTAAGTTCAACTCCACGGACCAGAGGGAGGTTTAGTTGTAATATATACATGTCCTAAAATCCTCATATTATGGTTGTCTAAAACTGGCCTTCGACTGGGAAATATTTGGGCTTCTGAAAGAAATAATTCTAGCAGTCTATGCTCCAACCACACAGAATAAGTGCATATAGTTTTACTGTTATGACCACACAAAGCAGTCATGTCATCAGTACAGACTTATAGGTTACTTCTCAGCACAGGAAAGAGCGAGGGTGCACGGCCAATCTCGGAGGTCGCGGGCATACGTCCAAAAAAACGTAGTTGTGGTCAGCACCAAGACGATAAAAGTCAATATTTTATTTCAAACTAATTTAAAATAAGAAACCTGGTGGTCAGAGCAAGCTGACGCGTTTCGAGTAATGCTACCCTTAGTCATAGAATGCTTCTCAGCACACTTTTTAAACAAGCGATCTGCTCAAAAGTCTGATTCCGATGGAGCTGACTTCTGGTGGAGCTCTTCGGACCTGATATGGCAGGATCCTGACATTGTGTAAGAAGCTGGACCCATTAGAGCGTGTCTGTCAAACTCAAGGCCCACGAGCCAAATCTGGCTTCCCATGTCATCTTATGTGGCCTGCAAGAGCTTAGACACAGCGAGCAGGCATGGACAGGGTCCAAACGCACACGGGCTGGCTCTCCACTTTCCCTGGAAGATGCAGTAGCGCAACCTTGCACTTGGCAGAAGTGGAAAGGCCAGCACTGGTAGTGGGTGCCATCTCTTGGATTCAGAACTTCAGTGCGCATCTCCGTACCACTCTGCTCATCAACTCCCTAAGCCAGTGGTTCTCAACTCCAGTCCTCAAGGCCCACCAAGTGGTCAAGTTTTCAGGATTTCCTCAGTATTGCACAGGTGATGTAATTATTGTCAGTGCATTCTGTGGGAGATCCTGAAAACATGACCTGTTGGAGGGTCTTGAGGACTGGAGTTGAGAAACACTGCAATAAGCAGTGGCACAGCTCTGATCGCCCTACCCAGGCACTCTTATCATGCTCCAATGGCCCTTTGAGGGTAACCATAATGCTGATTTGACCCTTAGTAAACATGAGTTTGACACCCCGGCGCTAGAGGATTCTCCGGTGGGCCACTTTGATCTGCATTCTGTAGTTGTAATTCTGTGTCTGTATTGGTAAAACTGATTGACATACCACTTCTAGGGATCTATGCCATCCCCCTATATTGATATAATGCTCTTAGCTTAAAGTAGAAGTGTCCCTAGATCAAGGAGTGGGACTGGAACCCAAACCTATGACACCGAGAAAAGGTCTCTACATGTGGGGAATGTTAGGGTCTTTATTAGAGCTCTTATTTCCTCACATTGATGGGCGTTCCATTGGTAAGTATACAACGAAGTCCCATGACACTATTAGCAGATGAAAGACACGATGGTTATTTTTGTCTTATAATAAGGCCTATTGTGATGCATTTCTGGGATTAGGGAGCTTATTTTTAACAAATGTTCTAATTTTCAGGTCTAGGTTTACTCATTACTTAAATGTCTAAAACTGTGGATGTCTAGTTTAGGAGCAGATTTAGACTTGCTTTAGACTTGGGATTAATGCAAGAAATTGAATAAACCTTAAAGAGGTTGTCCTGCCATACACGTTGATGGCATGTCAATATGCTATGCCGTCAATGTGTGATGGGTGCAGGTCTCACCACTGTGACCTGCACCTATCTCAAGACCAAGCTCCAAAACTTCTCAATTTTGAACATAGAGGTGGTTGGAAGTCTCATTTTGATTTCAATGGTAATTCTGAGTACAGTCCACCGCTGGGCTGTGCTGGGAACTCCCATAGATTTATTGATATGACATCAATGTGTATAGTGGGAATACCCCATTTAAAGCAGATTTTGCTTTGTTTACCTCCAGCGGTAGAATTTTCCAGAGCAAGAATAGTGTAGGGGACCTTTTTATTCAATATCTATAGTACCCCTTTGTGTCCCTCTAACAATTTACCAGTAAAAGTTTGCTATGAAATGTATTATCTTAGGCATTTACCTGCAGTTTAATACAAAGCTGTTTGTAATGAGACAATGTCCCAAGATCTAAACGGCCCATACACCTATGGTATGTCTGCCCCATCCACCATGGTTCACAGGGTAGAACTGACTTAACAAGAGGATTCTTTTGTGGGCTAAGCTCTGAAACAGGACTGAGCCCCAAAAGGTCCAGCAGAAGGCAGTCCTACTTGGAGATGACTTTTGAGTCAGTCACTTGGCACTAAGGTCTATAACTTGAGCTGATTCACAAGTAAGGCCCTGTTCACACGACGGATTTGGCCGCGGTTATGGCCGCGGGTCCTGACGCGGTTTCCGCGGCCAAAACCGCAGCCAAATCGCGCCTAGTTTATTAACATGGTTTCCTATGAGAAACCACGTTAATATTCACAACCCGCGCGTGTGGAGAACTCTCCTGTCAATTCCTGACAAGGAGTTCACTGCGCAATTTGCATAGGGGCAAACCCTCGGCGCAAGCCGCGCCCCAAACCACGCCCCTCCCTCCCCCGAGGCCACGCCCCACCGCCCGCACCGCAAACCCGCGTCGGGAGACGCGAGTTTGTGGCGCGGCACGACGAGGTTTTGGCGGCGAGAGCCGCGGCGAAACCCGCGGCCAAAACCGTCGTGTGCACAGGGCCTAGATGATGAGACCTTAGTGATCAGATGAGGCTTCGTCATCACAGGTTAGGATTCTTTACTGTAACAGGGGTGATATTATGGAATGCACTGTCACAAGAGCGTGCAATAGTGGATTTAAGGTATTTTTAAGAAGCATTTAGATGGTTTCTTTAAAAATATAATTCTACAGGTTATGGGAACTCGATTCTGGAGATAGGAAGCCAATTCAGGGATATGTTTGAATTTTTCCTCTTGTATTGGGCCTTTGGCATTCGCCTCAGAGGTTTTTGCCTTCTTCTAGATCAACACTGTATGCTTATAGGTTACACTCAAAGGGCCTTTGTCCAACCTTATCTACTATGTTACTATGTCCTGCAAGAGAAATGATTACAGAAAAGATAACAGCAGAATAAAAGTTGTCATGTATTGATCGTAACTGGTGGACCATAAATGCATGCGAGGAGCCACACAGAATGTCCTTGATTGCTAGATGGTTATAGAGCTTCTTTGAAGACTGTGAGTCTTATGTGTGAAAACTGTCTAGCAGTAAGACTTTCTCTGTTGCCCATATCGACCAGAGCTCAGCATTCATTTTATATAGCGCTGTGGGAAATATTGGAGCAATAGTCTGATAGGTCGCTATGAGCACTGAGATGTGGCTATCGGCAACAGAAAGTCTGGATGCTGGATAGTTTTCATACATATGCCCCATAATGCCTACCTACTCTTATATTTAGGGTCCACTGCTACAGAATAGAGATGCTCAGAAAGGGGAAAATCTCTGAGAAGCTCAAGCGCCCTCTTTTGGATGTAACAAATACTCAATTTGCTTCCAACGCACTGAATTTAAGAAGCAAAAGGATATTAGCCAAGCCAGTATCACTCATCTACAGAGGCGTTTCCGGGGTTTTACCCCTCAATCATGTAGAGCAAAGCGATACGGCTCCCATACAGCCACCAGTATCACTCTGCTCTACACTGAGAGGGGAAAAACCCCCTAAACACCCTGTCTGTATATGAGTGATACTGGCTTGGCTAATATCCCTTTTGCTTCTTAAAGGGGTTGTCTCACTGCATTGATTCATCGTCACCTCAGCCCCGTTTTCTTGGGTTTTCCCACTTTGAATTCAGGGGCGTTTTTTACTGACTTCCACAGGCTGCAGTAGAAGTCAGGTCTGTACTAGGGAAAAACCCAAATTGCTAGCAGCCTATACAATAGGGATTCTAAAATAGGTAGGACACTGTTAATGGACATATATTGCAAAGTGACTTGTTTTGCAATATCTTCAATATAAAAATAAATCCTTGTAGTGAGACAACACCTTTAAAGATTCAGTGAGTCAGAGGCAAATTGAGGATTTGTTACATCCAATAGAGGGCGCTTGAGCTTCTCAGCTCCTTTCCCATAATGCCTTGTGAGATACAGAATAGAGATGTCATACACCTTTATACTTGCAGTAGTTTATAGGGACGCAATTCTCATGTACATGCCTTGTGACCCTCGAGTCTTCCATCCCGGGGCCTAGTTGTGATAGCATGTCAATGATAAACGATCTTATCTTTTACTGCACCTTTAAGTGAGCACTTCTTAACTATAGCACATAACTCTATTAAGATAATATTGAAGGCTCTCAGCTATTGCACCAGCCTGCCATTCCCCTGCAGGCATTACAATGACATCACCACAGCGAGTGTACCCTGCCCTTTGTGTAGGCTCCAGTACATTACAGAGATCAGTTCTAATTTGCATTATCGCCCTGACAAGGCCGGTGACGCCATCACAAGCGTCTAAATAATAAAAAGGCCCTGTCAGCCAAAAAATACATAAAGATTTAACTACAATGGGAACAACGCATTTTGGGGAATTTCTGGTTGGCTCTGTGCAGGTTTTTTTGCTTTAACTAAATAAAAAAACACATATTACTAAAATTAAATTGTAAATTTCTGTGAATATTAAAGGGGTGTTATGAGAGTTCAAAAAGCTCATTGGGCATGGTAAAAAACAGAAGGAAAAATTTCACTTCCATTTTAACCCGCGTAAAGTGAACGTTCAGTGTTCACAAGACAGGTGCAGCCAATCGGAGGCCACAATGTCCAGTGCACGTGACCGCTGTCAGGGAGAAAGGTAGGGGGGAAAAGGCATAAAGCAAGAAACTGAGTGGAAGAGCCATGTACAGTAGTTGTAGAATGGGCCCCCAAAAATCCACACCACTGGTGGGCCGACAAGAAGGATCGCCACCACTGGCGGGCCGACAAAGGGCCCCACGCGGCCGCCAAAAAGGATCGCCCCCCACGGCGGGGCCCCCAAAAAAACGCAGCCACTGGGCGGGCCGCCAAGAAAATCGCAAAACCACGGGGGCCGCCAAGAAGGGCGCCGCCACTGGGGGCCGCCAAGAAGGTCGCCCCCCAGGCGGGCCGCCAAAAGAATCCCGCCACTGGGGGGGCCGCCCAAGAAGAAATCGCCGCCACTGGCGGGCCGCCAAGAAGAATCGCAGCCACTGGCGGGCCGCCAAGAAAGATCGCAGCCACTGGCGGGCCGCCAAGAAGGATCGCCGCCACTGGCGGGCCGCCAAGAAGGATCGCCGCCACTGGCGGGCCGCCAAGAAGGATCGCCGCCACTGGCGGGCCGCCAAGAAGATCGCCCCAATGGCGGCCGCCAAAAAGGACGCCGCCACTGGCGGCCCAAAAAGGAATGCCGCCACTGCGGCCGCCAAGAAGGATCGCCGCCACTGCGGGCCCCAAGAAGGTCGCCGCCACTGGCGGCCGCCAAGAAAGGATCGCCGCCATTGGTGCCGCCATAAAAATCGCCGCCACGAAGAATCACCGCCCCTGGGGCCGCCAAAAGAATCGCCCCAAGAAAATCCCGCCACGGCGGGCCGCCAAGAAGAACGCCGGCCAAGAAAGAATCGCCGCCACTGGGGCCGACAAGAAATTCCACTTGGGGTTTTTAGTTTTTGTTTCCCTCAGGGAAAAAATCCATGCGTCGTTTACCACAGCAAAGGATTCTACTGAGGGCTCAAGAAGAAGGATCGCTGCCACTGGCGGGCCGCCAAGAAGGATCGCCGCCACTGGCGGGCCGCCAAGAAGGATCGCCGCCACTGGCGGGCCGCCAAGAAGGATCGCCGCCACTGGCGGGCCGCCAAGAAGGATCGCCGCCACTGGCGGGCCGCCAAGAAGGATCGCCGCCACTGGCGGGCCGCCAAGAAGGATCGCCGCCACTGGCGGGCCGCCAAGAAGGATCGCCGCCACTGGCGGGCCGCCAAGAAGAATCGCAGCCACTGGCGGGCCGCCAAGAAGAATCGCAGCCACTGGCAGGCCGCCAAGAAAGATCGCAGCCACTGGCGGGCCGCCAAGAAGGATCGCCGCCACTGGCGGGCCACCAAGAAGGATCGCCGCCACTGGTGGGCCCCCAAGAAAATCCCCCGCCACTGGCGGCCGCCAAGAAAGATCGCCGCCACTGCGGCCGCCAAGAAGGGTCGCCGCCACGGCGGCCCCCCAAGAAGAAACGCCGCCACTGGCCCGCCAAGAAGGATCGCCGCCACGGCGGCCGCCAAGAAGACGCCCCACTGGGGCCGCCGAAGAATCCCCCGCCACAAGAATCGCCGCCACTGGCGGGCCGCCAAGAAGAATCGCCGCCACTGGCGGGCCGCCAAGAAGAATCGCCGCCAAGAAGAATCGCCGCCACTGGCGGGCCGCCAAGAATATTCCACTGTATGTTTTTAGTTTTTGGTTTCCCTCAGTAAAAAATCCATGCTGTCGTCTACACAGCATGGATTTGCTACTGAGGGCTACACAGCACAGGTTACGGTCAGTTTTTCATTAGATTCAAAGTAGTAAATCCACTTAACTACTAAAATCATGTGCTCTTTAGCCTAACACCACTGACTTTACCCAATTCCCAAAATTGTTACATTCATAAGATAAAAGGCAAAAACATTACAACTAGTATAACGCACTAGTAATTCCATACAGCGTATTACACTTATTGCTCCACAGCTGTTCCTGGTATTGTCATTCCATCATAGTCAAATCAATGGGGCCAAACTGATATACAGGGCACAGTTTTGTAGGTTTGTAGTGATGGTTTTGACCCAAATTCATCCATGATTGCCTGAAATCTGCTGAATCTTACGAACTTTACTTATAGATGTTGATTGTTAATGATCATTTCTGTTGCCGTTGACCAAAATCTATCGGGTCTTTCACCTGAGTGGGTAAAATACCCGGTTTAAAGCCCACCAATGTGCAGTAAACCGTGAAGGATGATATTTCTCAGCCTCTCTCCACTCTTCACACTAGGTTGGGCCTGTAGAATGTGGACAAGCACCTTTTTGTTTGATCTACACTCATTCCTTTGGCATAATGGGATTAAGAGCCATTCCTTAGTAGACCTACTTCAAGGCTGCAGCACTGAGCAGCCCGGACCATGTTCGCTAGGCTTGATGTTACAGAAGTTCTAGTACATATTCATCGCTCTGACCATGAATAATTCATTCTTCATCTGTGTGTTCTTAGTCCCGCAGTGTGGATAAGCAGCACGCCGTTATCAACTATGATGGTGAAAAGGACGAACATCGTGTGAAGGACCTCGGGAGCCTGAATGGGGTAAGTTCATGATTATATCAACATATTAAAAAATGTGTTAAAGCCTAGCTCAGCCTGAAAATTGAGTTCTTGTCGGTATCCCAGTCCCCTCATACCGTTCCCCAATGTCACTCTTACACTGAGAGGTGGACCTGCAAAGAGCACTGCAGATCTCCACTTCTTAGAATTTTGTGAGTGTGGAGATTACACTTAACTACATGACTTAAAGGGGTTGTCTCACTACATTGATTCATCTTACAGTGTGCGGTTTTCTTGTTTTCATTTTGAATTCAGGGGCGTGTTTACTGGCTTCTACTAGGCTGCAGTAGAAGCTAGGTCTGTAGCTATAGCAACCAGTACTGGCAGCCTATCAGGAGAGATTGAACAGGTCTTTAGCTATAGCGACCTGAGGAGCTGATGCAGCCCATACAAGAGGGGATATATAGGAATAGGTAGGACACGGTTAATGAACACATATTACAAAGTGACTTGTTTTTGCAAGATCTTTAACATAAAAAGCAATCCTTGTAGTGAGACCACCCTTTTAAGTACATAATCAATGATGTTCGGTATTATTTCTGAAACCGTAAGTGTATTATTATGGACACAGACTCAAAACTTGACTGCACCCCCACTTTCCATACCCAAAATGTCAACAAATTTTTGCCCAGAGTCCAGGACAGTCATCAGTAATTTAAGGCCCCATAGAGCCGAAGCATCTGGGACTCCCACCCGTAACCAGTTTCTATCAATGGGACCTTTATAACATTGGATCAGAGCCTCTGACTGTTGTAGCCCGAATGCAGCCCCGCTGGAGTCCTGTAAATAAGGGTACAGCTATCGGAGGGTATAAAGTTAACTGTTGCACCAATGCATGACAAATACCTATGCCCTATCAAAAAACTTGATAATAAGGTATAGCAAGTGGGGTCCCACTTACAAATTTTGCATGGGGTCTAGGAATTTTTAAGTTATACCCCTGCCTGTAATGTAAAATATTGAGTGTGTACCAACCTACAAGGCGGAAGGTTCATTTGCTATAAGACCTGTTGAAAAGATTTGGCCGAACTGAGGCGGTTCCCATACAGCTTTACTGTCAGTGGTGCAAACCCACATTGGGCCTCCAAGTCCTAATCCCATCAATTCTAAAAAGCAAATGAAGGGGAAAAATCCAGAGGCTCATGCCACAGCCCTCCAACAAAGGGTCCGCGGTCATATTTTAGATTTCCCACTGACCCAGTACATTGACTGTACAGGAATCCCCCGGAAGATAGAACATGTTCTTTCTTCTTGCGGAGGGCCGGCGGTTTAGAGATCCCACAGTAGAAAATCCGTGCTGTGTAGACTACAGCTAGGATTTTCTATCGAGGTCTATGTGCATTGGGTTGCAGTCGGATTTTTCCGGATTGTAAATACTGAATCCGCTTAAAAATCCGACTATAAGGGCTTGTCCCCATGGCAAGAGCTTTTAATCAGATTTACAGACTGTTTTAGAATTTGAAAACTGTCTGAAAATTGACTGTCAACCTTTTACATTGATTTAAATAGAAAATCCGTGCAGCAGTCCCCACTGAACGGATTGTCTGCCGGACGGTTTTTTTTACACCGCCGGCGTTCCTAAAAACTTAGAACATGTTCATTCTTCTGCCCAGTTTTCGAGCAGAACATGAACATTTGGGGACGGCTTGAATCCACAAACCGTGAACAAAAGCCGTCCCCCCTATGTGCTAAAAACAGACCAAATGCTGGTCGGATTTTGTCTTTGCCGTGGGAACGCATCCTAATCCTGTGCTGTGTAGACATAGCCTTAGGCCCATTTTTTCGGTTACGGGTTAATCAGGAAATTTGGGGAATTGGAATTAGGGGGAATCCGCCCTTAACTACGGTTTTAATGCACAGTTCTTTAAAAAACAAAGCTTTAAATTTCCCCCTCCCTCCGGCAATCCCCGGCGGGGAGTAATTGACAGGTCCCACTTTCTGCAGCTTCGCGCCGTGGAAATTATTCGGGGGCCGTTAATCCGGGCCCCCCGCCCCCTCTCCCCCCGGCCACATCTATTTGGGGGGGAAAAACGCCCGCGTTGCCCGGTGACATACCCCCTTGAAGAAAATGTTTTTCCGTTTTTTTTCCGTTTAAAAGAAAATGGGGAATATTTAATTGGTATGGAAAATCCACCTAGATTCAAAGGGGGCTAAGCACGCTTTACAGCAAGTATCTTTGACCACATTTGTGTCCACATTCCAATATTCTGATTTTTTTTTTTTTTTTTTTAAAAAGCCCCCCGCTTTCCAAAAACCACCCTAAAGGCTTGTCCTAGGGCCCTCAAATCCTGCTCTAGATACCTTTTACTTTTATGTCTTAGGCTATTTCTTCGGTTATTTTGGGGCGCATTTTTCAGGGATTTTTTGGGTTGCCTCTAAAAACGAGCGAAATGCCCCCAGTCATTACGGTTTAAACCCTAGTTCTCCTAGGAAACCCATGGATTGCGCTCTCTCCCCGGCCTACAAAACGATTTATTGTACTTTGGGGGGAGATAAGTGACATGTCAATTACTTGCGGCAAATACACGCCGCGAGTAATGAGTGTCAATGGGCCGCCCCCCCCCCGCGCATATCAGCACGACTCCCGAACACCCGGTGTAATTGCGTCCGTACTGTGCTCCACGCATTTACGCCGTGTGAACATAGCCTTAGGGTTCTTGTTTTAGTGTTCTCTGTCTCAGGGCTGGGACAAGGTATTCTGGTGCCCTAGGCAAATAAAGCCTATATTCCTAGACTAGATCTAGTATACATGTACAAATCTGAAGTGTGAATAAAAATAGTAGCTTTAATCTGCATCTTGTAATAGAAAAGTCCCTGCAGCCGGGTGAGTGTCTAGCGATGCCTGTTATAACCCCACCAGCTGCGTGAGGCACAGACAGATGAGTGCTGTTCATTACTCCTGAAGTGGTCCGTACTTTGTAAAATTTTGGCAAATCTCCCCTTTCAAAATAACCTATTATATCGAGTCCCCAGCTCTTCTTCCCCTTACAAATAATAAATAACCAGATCCTTTCTCCCCCACATATTATAACCAGAGTACTCCTTTTCCTTTAATTTTTCCCATTTACCAAGTTTTTGGGCCTCTCCTCTATCATATAACCCTAATATCCCGAGCTCAGCTTCTCTCCTCTATCATTAACCCTTTTTAAATTTTAGAGCTCAGCTCTCTCATCTATCATATAACCCTTATATCACAGAGCTCAGCTTCTCCCTTATTATATAACCCTTTTATATCACGAGCCAGCTTCTCCCCCTCTTCATATAACCCTATATATACAGAGTCTCAGCTCTCTCCCCCTTTCATATAACCCTATATATCACAGAGCTCAAACTCCTCTCCCCTCTATCATATAACCCATATATCACAGAGCTCAGCTTCTCTCCTTTATCATAAAACCCTACATATCAGAGCTCAGCTTCTGTCCCTCTATCCTATATATCACAGAGCTCAACTTCTCCCCCTCTATTATATAACCCTATATATAACAGATCTCAGCTTCTCTCCCTCTATTATATAACCCTATATATAACAGCTTAGCTTCTCTCCTCTATCATATAATCCTATATATCACAGAGCTCAGCTCCTCTCCCTCTATCATATAACCCTATATATCACAGAGCTCAGCATCTCTCCCTCGATCATATAACCCTATATATCACAGAGCTCAGCTCCTCTCCCTCGATCATATACCCCTCTATATCACAGAGCTCAGCTTCCCCCTCTATATCATATCCTGCTCTCAGAAAGTGCAGCATAAACCACTTGAAAATTTCCCTTTAAGGAACACCATTATATTGTCAGCTAATATGTTTCTAACTTATATAACCTTATTGCCTATTTATAATTTAGACTTCTTCATTAAATAAGCTGTTTCCTCTTTCTCTCCACAGACGTTTGTGAATGATGTGCGGATACCAGACCAGAAATACATTACCCTTAAACTCAATGATGTCATCCGCTTTGGCTATGATATCCTTTGTAATTCTGGTACTAATGGCTGGGTTTGCGGCTCCGTTCTTTCAGTCGGCAGACGGTTTGTACAAAGACACAGTAAGGTCACAGGAAAGCAGATTAAGGACTCCGCAGCCACGTGAGCCAGGAGAATTTCTGAGAGCTTTTATGATTTCTGTAGGGCCTCTAAAGGAATGCGTTAAGATGAGCAGCGTGCTTAGTGATGACGTCCTGGAAGAAAATGAGCTTACATTCACTTAATAGGGGCTCTATGAGTTCAACATCAGTGCTCACTGCAGAATGTCAAAGGCCGTGTTCACCTTTGCGATCATATTAAATTAAATAAAAAAAACTCTTTGCAAATTTTCTTAATTTCCCACCGCTTTTGTATTCAGCTGCTATGCAGATATACCGTATTTTTTGGGCTATAAGAAGCCCTTTTCTTCCCTTAAATTTGGGAGGAAAATGGTGGTACGTCTTAAAGTCCGAAAAATACGGTAGGTGCGTCTTATGGTCCGGTGCATCTTAAAGTTCGAAAAATACGGTATATAGCTTTATGGTAACAGACTACATACAAGCTTTGATGTTTGATCCTGCTGTCATACTCACTTCCATTTGCCCCCGGTTTCTTGATAATGTAAATTAGGTGAGATATCAAAATGTAGTGGACAGAGGGAAGAGAGTATGACTGTAGGGTCAAGCTATGGAGGCTTGCATTGGGGCTGAAGACACAGAGCGGTAGGAAATTTTGGTTAAATAACGGCAAACTTGTTTTATTTTCTATGTTCAGTTCATTGAATATAGAAGGTGCATACACTCCTTAGGACTGGTCCATATAGCTGCATTATGTATCTGTAGCCATTCTGTATGGTTATACAAACATTTTTGAGCCCATGCTGTACCTTCATGGTCCTCCTGTATCATACAGATGTGTTATTCATGAGAATCAATGAGTTATAAGACTGTGGTATATTTCATCACGCGCTATATTCAGAGGTATTCTCCCCTAGAAGCATTGCAGAACACTGTGCCATATGGAGGCACAATATGGCGCCATATGGATTGCTTTATGGGTGGACTGCCCTCGGGGCTGCCACCAGTCATCTATTAACCGTTTCAGGGCCCCATAAGCCAAATCAAATAGGGTCCCCACCCATTACTAGTTCCTATTTTTTAACATTTCAGTGGGCCCCTTTTTGATTATGGCCCCTGACAGGAGTACTGTCCGTACTGCCCTGTTGGCACCTCTGACTGCCCTACCTCGAAAGATTAGCAAGATTGGCTTCGGGGGGACATAAATATGTATATATATATTAAAGGTCAATATAGAGCTCTCTCCCAAGATCTAGTTATACCAAGGACTGTATCTAGAACAAGGGGGCATCCTCTACGCCAAGAGGAAAGAACGTTTCTGCATAAACATATAATGGGATTCGCTACTGTTAGAGCAGTGAGGCTGTGGGACTCGCTGCCAGAGGAACTTGTCCTGGTGACTTCACTAACGATTTAAAAAAGGGTCTGGATACATTTCTAGAGTGTAATTTTAAATAAACAAGTTATGGGGTGCCCAGGTTTGGAAAAGGGTCGTTGATCAGGGTTTTTTTTTTTATTCCCAAAATTAGAGTTGGGGAAAGATTTTCCCCTTAAAATAAGATAGTTAGCTTTACCTCAGGGAAGGTTTTGCCTTCCTGGGATAAAACTGTAGCCAAAAGCTAAATTTTGATGAATTTTTGTTTTTTTTTGGGGCCCAAAACAAATATGTAACTACAATATAGAACCATAGTTCGGTGCACATGGCTTTATGTTGTGCATGAGGCTGTAACATCATGACATGCACTTTAACCTGCAGCACTACAAAATCAAAACAGCAGGTCTTCCAGGTCCCAGATTATAGTTCTGTTTATGGAAGAATATAAGCAACAAAATCACATGTATTGAAAATTTGGCCTTTAATAAATTACTTAAAAGAGAACCAGAGTAATTCTCCCTTTAAACCAAAGAGGATAGGCCCAAACATAAACCCCGGGTCAAATATAATAGGGGGAAGGGGGGTTAAAAAAAAGGGGGGACAGAGAAGGGGATATTGAAATCCCCTTTTCTTGATAGTTTCCCAAATACCAGCCAAAGGGGTTGCCCCCTAAAAGGGCCCCCCCCCGAAAGAACCATAAAACCTCTCTGTTTATAGATGCTAGAAAGGAGAAAGAAACACCTAAATAGTCATCATTACCCATTCTGGTGGTCCCTGCAGATTACCTCACTGTTTATTCTTCATGTCACCCGGCAGCCAGTTACTGGCCACAATGGTCACGTGCAGTACGTTGAAGGACTGATGGGCCTTGAAAAAAACTGCGGGGTACATAAAAGAATGAATGGTCACTATTGGGGGGATCACTGGTATGGGCGGTGTTTGAATCATGGGCTTAAAAAAGAAAGGTTTTTCTTTTTTAAAATCCCCCCTAATGATTAGTGAGCAGTTACTACTTTTGCGACCCCTCTTTTAAGGAGGACCTGTGACCTCTCCTGACATATCAGTTATAGTAAATATCTGTGTTTTCTATGAAATAACAATCCTGGAGCATCTTCTCTTATATCTCTGTGTTGTGCTGTTCTTCTGTTATTCCTCCTCAAAATGTATTACCGACTGTGTCAGATGGGTGTTACAATACTAATATGTGGAGGGGGTGTCTCTGCACAGTCGGATATTGTCCAATCAGTGCTGATGGTCACAGTATACAGGGACACACTTCTTTAGAAAATGGGAATGTTAACACCCATTGGACAGATTCAGTAATACATTTCGAGGATAAAATACAGTTAGAGGATGCTCCAGAATAGTTATTTCCTGCCAAATACAAGTATTAACTAAAAGAGACATTTAATTACAGGGCCTCTCTTATGGTAGATGAGGCGTTGCTATGTTGACCAATAGTGCAACCAAGAGGATCCACCGACTTGATAAAGAAAAAACCTATCCGTCTTTTGCATCATGTGCTTGTAATTTTGGGCGACATGTCCCAATCGAAGGCACCCTAGTTTTGGTTTATTTTGCGGCAAAAAAAAAACTTTTGACCCATTCCCCATATAAATGAAATGTAATATACCAAAACTATGTACATTATACGCCGGGTACAACACATTGTAATGCGCCTATAAAGATGCGTTAAATATAGTAGCAATGATACTTTGTGCACCTCCACAACCTAATCCGCCTTATTGAGATGCATTACATACACTAGCAATGATACGCTGTGCGCCTCCATAACGCAATGCATCTATTGAGGCGCATTACATACACTAGTAATGATACGTTGTGTCTCCGTAACGCAATGTGCTAATCAAGGTGCATTACATACACAGGCAATGCATCTCTACGCTATGCACCTCGATTGGGCTATGCGCTTTTTTAGGTGCATTAAATTCACTATGCAAGGTATATCAGACGGCCGATTTTTGAACAGATCATACTGTCAGGCGCACTTTACACTGATTAATTGCACCTAAAAACTGCTGCAGCAATGCCAGTTTTTGGACATGTCGCCCTATGTGTATGAAGTGCAGGGGTATTGGCTATTAATCTGTGAATATTATGAGTCATGGTGTTGGCAGCTTTTCCTTATCTACCTGTATACATTTTAATATGTATGTTTTGGAACAAATTCAGCACAAGGTCCCAGAGGAAGCATTAAAGGTTGGTAATTCTATAGCTACTCTTAGTCTGAAGAACATAAGTCTCCAATTTATTGATATAAACTGATGTAATATGTAAATCTGGGTAATTATGGAACCAACGTGTACTGTTCTCTTGAGTGAGAAACCGATAATTAGGAAAAACCTGTTCTTTGATATCCTCGCCCGATATCTTTGTCTGCCTGTATCCCAACAAAAGAAGCTCTTATAAGGGTTCACCCTCCATTGGAGTATCAGAAGATCCCATTGGTCTTATGCTCCACTCCTCTCCTCTGTCATATAACCCTATATCACAGAGCTCAGCTCCTCTCCCTCTATCATATAACCCTATATATCACAGAGCTCAGCTCCTCTCCTCTGCATAAAACCCCTATATCACAGAGCTCAGCTCCTTTTCCTCTTTATATAAACCAAATTTTTTATTTTAACTATAACACAGAGCTCAGCTCCTCTCCTCCTTTTGATCAAGTGTCCCTCATATATCCACAGGCTCAGCTTCTACCACTCTGTCATATCCTGCTCTCAGGTAAGGCAGCATAAACCACCTGAGAGGTTCCCTTTAAGTCCTGGAAAACCCTTTTAACCAATATTAAATAATTCTGATAATCAGATACAAGAAGAAAAAGATAGTACAATGAAATACCATATGAGAATTAAAAATATTCTTTATCTCCAGCACGAAAAATACACCAGCCAACTTCAAATGAGTCTGAAGACGTCAGTAACTTCGAGGCCGGAGCAAGTCAAGGAACAACCACCCCACGCAGATTCAATGCAAGGAAAACAGGAAAAGGGTGACAAAAAAGCACCTAGTGGTAAGTCCGGCTGTGCGTTATGATTGCCCTTTTTAGGTGGTTGAAACACCAAACCTTTCATTTCTAACCTATTCATATAAATATAAGAGTTTTGTCGGTTCTTGTATGGGGACCATCTGCTGTCTGTGTCCACTTCTAGTGCTCAGGGAACAAATCGCTTAAAAGACTATCCCCATTTAATTAACATGTGGCTGAGCCATAAGTGTCCGGTAGAGTCCCACCTATGAATAGTGTTCTCTGAATCCCTCTCCTGCTTTGGTCCTCAATGCTACGAATGGAGAGGTGACCCCGCATGTGCAGCTTGCCCCATTATTTCTGTGGGAGCTCGGAATATAGCTGAGTGCACTTGTTCGGCTGTGCTTGGAACCTCCATAAAGTGAACGTATGTGCGGCCACCTCTTGTTTTGCTAAAGCTGCAGGATGAGGAGGTGAAGGAATAAGGTAGGTGGACCTGGACATATCAGACGTTTATGACCCTGGTGCAGACCCTAAAGAAGTCAGAAAAAAAGAAAAAACCCGGCCATACAGGGCCCTGCCCTATACAGAAGCATGGCAGGTATCTGATCCTGATGTTTTTCTTTAAGTGCTAAGTAATATACAGAGGCGTGGCTTGAAGCTTCGGGGCCTTAGTGCAAAAAGCAAAATGTGGCCCCCAGCTTCCATGTGCCACTTACAATGCTGGTATTGCCTTATGTAGCAGGAGGGCTTTTAGGCCCCCTCAAGTGCTACCTCTGAAACCCCTACAGCTACGCCCTGGTAAATATATATATACTTGTGTTAGAACTCTGAGGGGTTTAAACAGGGTGCATATTGAAGGATTATATCCAGTAGTATCATTAAAGTAAAGAAACGGCATTTCCCAGTTGCATATACAATATGGAAGACTCTTTGTTAATGTTATTATTATTTTATTATTCTATATATTAAACGCAAATTTTAAATTTAAGGGTGCTAGACAATCGAGGGGGATTACATACACAACATAGGTCCAAACAAAGTACAATGGCAACACTAACTGACTAGTACAGAGGGAGAGAGGACTCTGCCTGCAAAGGGTTACAATCTCCAAGGGAGGGGGGAAAAGAGACAGGAGGTGAGGGGCAGACCTGTTTTGGGGGGGTGGTGTTTTGGGGCAAACGGGGGGTTTTTGGGAAGTTGGCTATGGGTGGGGTTTTTAAGGGGTTTCCCTTTTTAAAACCCAGTAGAGGTGAAAGGGAAGCGTCGCTGTATGGTTTAATTGTTCCCAAGGTAAGGGGGAAAAAACATGGGGGAAGTCTTGGGGGATTGGGTTTAGGAAAAGGGGTAACATGGTGGGAGTAGAGAAGAAGATCCCGTGAGAAGCAGAGGAAAAGTTTCAGTTTTAAAACATTTTACCCTTTACCAAAATTTGGTACATCGATTAACGCAAAAAAAAAAAGTTGGGGGTTCCTGGAGCTGACGGCTCCAGTTTGCTATTTGGGTTTTTTTTTTTTATGTTTTTCCCCTTTGGGTTTTTGGTGTGTTATTTTTAGGGCTTGTCCCTTGCGAACCCGGTTTTGGGGTCAGTTTTTCAAAACGAATTTTTTTGGTTTTGAAAAGCCCCTTTTGGGAAAACACAACGGGGAACCTTCTCCATGGGCCCTTTTAAAAGAAAATTGTTCAGTAGTCCACCAAAATGAAAGGATTTTCCCGGCCCCCGGACGGTTTTTTTCCCGGGCCCGGTGTTCCGAAAATTTTAGAAAAAATGTTTTATTCTTCCGCCCGGTTTTTGGGCAGAAAAAAGTGGGGACCTGAGTGGTTGGGGGGGAGTTGGGAAATTTTCAAAAAAGGGGGCAAAAAACATCCCCCAAAGCCAAAGTTCAAGGGGTGACGTATGATTTATGCAAATTTTTTATGCACAAATTTTATTAGTGTAGAAAAATTTTGCCTTAAAATTTGAAACGCACTCTTCTGGGGTCATAAAAAATTTTTTGGTTTCTTTTAGCGGGGGGAAAAAATCAATTTGTTTAAATTTTTAAAGTGGTTTAAACCCTTTTTCCTGCCAAAGGGGTCCCATTTAGCATCTTTTTAAATGTTTCAAGGGCCCCAAACAACCAAAATTTAATGGGGCCCCCCCATTTTTCTTTTTCCTATTTTTTTTTAAAATATCAGTGGGCCCCTCTTTGTTTAGGGGCCCCTGAAAAGGAGTATGCCGGGACTTTCCCTTTTAGCACCCCTAGTTTTCTGCAGTAATGCGTCTGGGAAAATTGGGGCCCTTAAAAAAGTTATTAATTATAGTTCGTACGGTTCTAGTGGCCTCGGCTTTTCCGCCCCCCCCCCCCGGAACGGGGGCGGGGGGGCTCTGTAAAGCGGGGTTTATATTGGGTACGGGGCGACCCTTTTAAAAATTAGGGGAACGGGGTGTGGGGTAGATTCGGGGTGAAAATGAAGCCAGAATTCTCCACAACCCCCTTTTACACAGGGTTGCCCCAAAGGTGTCCCCAAAAGCGGGTGGATTCTTTAATCCCGAATGCCCGCCGGTTTTTGCTTTTTCCCCCACCATGTAGGCAAAATTTTTTAACTTTTGAAACCCGTGATTAAATCCATGTGGGCCCAAAAAGTCCTTTGGCAAAAGTCTCTTTTGTTTTTTAAAAAAAATTTTTGGGAAAATGTTTTTGAAGGATTTTTCATTAAAAAAAGTCTTCCCCCAACTTGCTTATTGTTAATCTTATGTTTCCCTTTACTGATACGCCCGTCTGTAAGGGTGCTAAAAAACTTTTTTGCCTTGGGGTCTGGGATACAGGGTTTGGGACGGGTTTTACATTAAGGGATATCTGCAATGGGCCCTTGGGAAAGATAAAAATTGGTGTTAACAAAAATTGGTTAAAATTTTTAAATTTTTTTTAAAAAAAAAAAAAAAACCCAGGAATCTAGACATAAATCTGAATTTTCCCCTGTTCTCATTGTTAAAAAACCTTTCTGTTTGATCGTAGATCCCTGGGGGGGGTGGTTTTATGTGTATGGGAAGTGGTTTAATTTTTTCCCCCCCCCATTTTCCCCCCGTGGATTTTTAACCCCCCTTATTTTTATTCAAATTACCCGAAAAAGGTTCCAAAACTGTTTCTCTTAATTTCTGTGGGAAAACCCGCACTATCTTCCCCCGTCCCACCCAAAACCTTTTTAACTGCAATTCCCCCTAGGGTTTTTTTTTGGGGGCCCAAAAGCAGACCAATAGGCCCTAGGTGAAAAGATTATAAAGGACCAAAAAAAACATGGTTTTTTTTCTGTTCCCAAAAAAATTTGCTACAAGTTGCCCCAGTTTAAAATGAATGTGGGTGGCTGCGATACGCACAAAAACCTGTGAAAAAAAAGGTGTGGCACAATTTTTTTTTTTTGGGCCAGTCCTTTTACAAACGCTTTTTTAAAAAATCTGAAACCACAAAAAAATTGCGGTAAAAATTTGAAAAATTTTATCTTTTTTTGGTTTAAATTTGTGTGCTAGAAACCTTTCAACAACAAAACCAGCCCACTATAAAGTTGGGGGGGAATTTTTGCATTTCCCAAAAAAGATTGTACATTTTTTTCCCTTTTTTTAGAAAAGTTTTTTTCACCCGGGGGTTTTGGTTCCCCAAAAGGTCACCATAGCCGGCTTGGTGTTCCCTTTTTTGTTTCTTCTCTATCCCCACGGCCACCAAAAAGGGGGTTTACACTGATGCTTCTCCCCGTGGTCACATTAGGTCTTTTCCCGGCCCGAACCGGGGTTTGGGGTTTATCCCGGGGAGTCCACCGGTGGGGTGGATTTTCCCAGGGAGTCCACCGGTTGGGGGGGGGGATTCCGGGGAGTCCCCGGTGGGGGGGGTTTTTCCCGGGGGTCCACCGGTTGGGGGGGGATTCCGAGGGGGTTCCCCCGGTGGGGGTGGATTCCCCAGGGGGTCCACCGGGGGGGTGGTTTTCCCAGGGGGGGTCCCACCGGTGGGGGGGATTCCGGGGGGTCCACCGGGTGGGATGGAAAAATTTCCCGGGGGGTTCCCCCGGGGGGGGGGGGGGTTTTTAGAGGGGTGGGGCCCCCGGGGGGGGGCGGATTCCCGGCAGGGGGTTTTCCCCCGGTGGGGCGGGGTTCCGAGCGGGGGGCCCCCCGGGTGGGGGGGATTCCGGGGGGGGGTCCCGGTGGGGGGGGATTTCGGGGGGGGTCCACCCGGGGAAGGCGGATTTCCCAGGGGGGCCAACCAGGTTTGGGGCGGATTCGAGGGGGGGACCAACTTCCTGAATTTACATGAGGGAAAATGAATCTTTTTTACTCTACCTTTCTTTTCTGTGTTTCTCCCTAAAAAAGGGAGCCCCAAAAGGGGGGAACCATGCACCCGGGACCCCACCAGGTTTTTTTAAAGCTTTTGTGGGCCCCGTCCCAAATCCCGTTTTTGCCCAAATAATATGGGACTAATGCACCCCTTTGGGAAAATTTTTGCCCGGTGGCCCCACTAAAAATGGCCCCCGTTTTAGGTAGTTTCCTATGTCAAAAATAAACTAGGAATAGGGGGATCCATCTGAAAAATTTTCTTTTTTGGGGGGGCTAAAATTTTTTATCACTAAATTTTTTACCAAAAACTGCTTTGTTTTTTTTGGCAAAGGGGTTGGGTGCAATACTACTTACAATGGGAAAAGGGGGAGGATCTGTTTTTAAAAAAAAATGTAGCCCATGGTTTTTTAAACCCGGGACAACCCCTTTTGCATATGTGGGCCTTTTTAAAAGACAAAAGTGGTTCAGGTTTATAAAATTTTATAATGGTCTGTTTAATAAAATGTATTTGTAACATGTGGTTTTTTTAAAAGGTGACATTAAAATTAACAGTTAATAAAACAAATGTTGAATTTCCCGTCCCAGAAAACCCTCCCAAAATTTTTCGCACACCGCCCATTGGGCAGCCATCCGGTGGGGGGGATGATGAGATAACAAGCATGAGAAAAATGAAGGTAGGAGGGGGACGATCACCCATGCAGGTAAGGGAAGGGCCTTTTGGGTTTGTTTTATAAAAAGTATTCTTTACTCTTTCATGGGAAGGGATTGCTTTCATGGCTAAAAACCCCTTTTTTTTAAAATAACCCAGTCAGTGGAGTTTGGGTTTCCTCACTGTTGTGCTTTAAACTTATAAAATTTTCTTGGGCTCTTATCCATTTTTTTTTTTTGGCCCTTTTTTTTCTAGACTTGTTTTCATAAACCCCTGCTTCTTAAATGGGCCCATTTTGGCCCTTTTTATCTTGGGTTATAAAAGGCCCTTTTTTGTTTTTGCATTGGGGTCCATGCCCAAAAGGGAGGGTTGGGGTGCCCTTTCCCCAAACCCCCAGTTGTTTTTCCGCAGAAAGTAAATTATTTATGAGGTCATGTTGGGGGGGAATTTCCAATATGCAATTCTTAATTTCAAAATTCGGTTTTCATCAGTCCATTCTTAAAAAAAACCCGGGGGGATCCCTTCCCAAAAAACCTTTATAAAAAGTGCTATAGTAATAAAAACCCAAATTTAAAGGGAAAAATATTTATGAACAAAAAGAATTTGCATGCATTTTAATGCAAAAACAGCGCGTTTTTCCCTCCCTTTGGCTTTGCGAAGTATTTTAATTTCAGCCCTTTATTAAGGCCCGAAATTTTAAATACAATCAATGAAAATAAAATGGTGGCGGGTTTTTGGTTTTTCCCCAAAACCCCCCTTTTTCCCCCCACAAAGGGGAAAAAACCCTTTCCAAACTTGCCTTTGGAAGCTTTTAACAACTTTTCCCCAAATTGGTGCGAAAATCTTGATGCCCTGGGAAAAATTTTCTTGTCCCAAAAAGGGAAAACTGTCGTGCAAGAGTATTATAATGGATAAATATGTCAGTGTGCAGAACTTTTTTGTCCCAAAAAGAAATTTTCACCAAAAGGATGGTAGTCTTTGGGGTTTCCCTAAAGTCCCCTTTTCATTCTTTCCAAGGGGTCTGAAACAGGTGGGATGTGTTATTATGCAGTATTTAAAAACTGGAAAGATATGTTATTTGGGGCAAATAGAATTGGGGGGACTAGGGGCCCATCCCCCAAAGAAGCCCAACTTCCCTAAAAAAATAGCCCAACCCGGGAATCGGGTTTTGCCCCGCAGGTTGGCCTTTGGGTTCAATGGGTTTTTATTGGGGGGGAAATTTGGGCCAACCATAAATTTCCAAAATGAATGACTGAATGCAGGGGGTTGAAAATTTGATGTTGGGTCATAAAAGGGGTTCCCCCAAAATCGGGGAAAGGGGGGTTTTGTCATGAGACAAAATTCCCCGTTCTTTTTAGGGCAATAGCTTTTTTTTGGAAACTCGCTGGCAATCTTTATTCTTTGGGGGGGCCTTTTATCTGTCCCATGAAAGGGGGTACAAAACCCCTTGGCCCGTATATTATTTTTATTTCCCCCCCCTTTGGGGGTTTTATAGAGGTTAAATGGCACTCAAAGTATTGGGGGGGCAAAAAAGTCTTTTGCTCCCTGTTTTTTGGGTTGTCCAAACCCCTTTCCCCAAAAAAGGGTTGCCTGTTCTTTGTAAATTTAAATGGTTTTTATTGTGTTAGCCAAAAGAAAGTTGTCTTTTATAAAACCATGTCTGAAAAAGGGAGTAGTTTCTCTCGAAAAAGGGACCCTCAAATATTTCTCAGCCCCCTAGAAAAATTTTGCCCCGATTTTTTGCCTATTCTTTAGAAATTTCACCATCAATATTTTGGGGGGCCCAAATCCCGCCCAATGCTACCCAAGTTTTTTTGAAAGGGGAGCAATTAGCCTCTCTTCTTTTTTTTTTTTTCCCCCCTGTTCACTTCAAGGGGGCAAAAAAACTGCGCCCCTTTGTTTAGTTGCTTCTAAAAGGGCGTGATTACACATTGAAGCAAAGTGTAAACCCTTTTTCAAGATTGCATTGTTCTTTCGAGCGTTGTGGCCCCCCTTTAATCCGCATTGGCAAAAGGGGACCAGGGGGTCAGACCCGACCAACCAAAAATTGATGTCCCGTTTCCCTTTGAAAAAAGGTTTTTTAAATTTTTTAAAGGGTCGGTTTTCTGATTGTTTTAATAGGAGGCATAGGGGGGGTGTTTTTTGAGTTCAGTTGGCCCTTTTCCTTTTAACCGACCCAGCCTTTTTTTTTGGTATATGAGGTTTCCCTTTGGGGTACATTTTTTTTAAAATTTATTGGTGGTGTGAACTTACAAAGTACCCCGGTTCTTTAAGTAAAGGTACAACCCGAGTATAGGTCTCTTGGATATCTTTAAAACCATTCGCCTTATTGTAGAAAATAGTTATTTCAGAAAGTTAAAACAACGGGGGAAAAAAACCCCAAATTGGGGTTGGGGAAAAGGGTTGGGGTTTTCCGCCTCTTGTTTTACCTTTTGTAGTCCAAAAGGGGCTTTGAAAAAACACAGGCTTAATGGGCTGAAAATTGGGGGAAAACTTTTTCAGGGCGACACATTTCCTACCCGCAGTAGAAAGAGTCAAAATATTTGTATTCTGCCAAAAGATTTACGTTAGGAAAGGGCCCTGAAAAGGGTTTTGAGAGCAGTCTCTGCATTAAAAAAATGGTTGGGCAAATGAAAATCGTGACAAAAAGTTCCAGGTTTTTTAAACCGTTGCATGTAGGGGAAGATGCAAAGGGGTTGCTTAAAAGGGCCCGTTTAAAAGGATTTACCCTTTAAGGGCTGTATGC